>JACDRP010000614.1:0-31302 GCA_013841185.1 Hycleus phaleratus | reverse complement strand
AAATTGTCTTGATTGGTTTAGAGTCCAATTTAGAACCAAGCCAGAACTAAAATCAAAAAATTCAACCAGAGAATTGACCACACGAGGCTCAGTACTCTCTTTTCAAAAGGCAGATCTTACCAAAAGACTCTCATAAGCTCAAAATTACTCACGAAAAGAAACCAAAAATGTCTCATTTGCCTTTTGAAGATTGATTTCAAACAAAAATTTATCCAAATTTTAGCCAAAAACCAAAACTGAACCGACCCAAATCGTTTCCATTACATCGCTCACAATTAGAGGAAAAATTCACGGCTCAAGTAGTAAGAATTCAACCCTGAAATTGGGTAGAATTATTTGAGTTTTACTTTTTTTGGGGACTTTTGAACCAAACTGGTCAAAAAGGGAAGATTTAGAACAAATTTCAAATTGAAAACTGAGAGTTCCCAATTGCTCACCGCGTCTCAAATTGGTCTTAAGCCAGAAAATCATTGAACCAAAAACTAGCAATTAAGAATCGAAGACATTCGACAAGATTGACATGGTAACGGATCTACTAAAGTTACAGAATACGGGCATTGAATAGCCTCTCTTATACTTGTCTCTTTTCAATTCTACATATGATAGAATTGTAAAGAGAGAGATAGAAGTTCTATCTAAAGAGTCTGTGGAGCTCCAGCATTGCGATGACAATTAGTCTCTATAAAGTTAGAGAATACGACTGTTTTTCTAAATTTTTGGTGATTCGTTGCCATGGCCACCACTGGAGATTGTTTTATTCTAGACTCACTTCAGTTTTGTTCATGATAAAATTGTAAAGAGGGACGTAGATCTGTTTGAAGAGACTGTCGATCTGCAGTGTTGTCATAGTAACACAACGTCAGAAAGTTAGAGAATACAACTGTGAGTTTCTAATTAGAGATTCTATCGAGATTGAGATTTCGTTACAGAATACAATCGAACCTTCATTATTACACATAATCCCTTTTATAGTTCTATTATGGCTTGTTTATTTCTACATTTATTTGTTTTATATTAAGCAACAAATATAATTCGTGTATTTACCCAGAACAAATCCACGTAAATAGAATTATTTTTAATGGCAAATATACAAAAACGACAACAAAAACGAAATTTCCTGTACAATAATCCAATTAAATCCAGCTTCACTCTGTCAATTCTATACGTCAAGTCGCTATATTTACAATTAATAAAACAACAAAACGATTAAAAACCAACCAACTGAGAAAAAATAGCGCAAAAAACTTCTAGAAGCGTCAATTAGAGATTTTCAAGCGGTTCACCTTGCACCAGATCGATCTCCAGCGACGATTTTTCGCCACAGCCAGAGAATTTATCGCACAATTAGAAAATCCAATCAATTCATAATTAATTGATGGTATCGATTGCCTTGACGGCGATGAAGAGAAATCGGTTCAATGCTGATTTTGTTGTCAGTTTTATGTTGAATTTGATTCCACACGATTCTCCCCGGTGTTGTTATATAGTCGGCGGAATATCAGGCAAATTCATCGCAACTCTGTACAGTTGTTATCCAGAAACGATAGCCGGTGGAACTGATAACGGCCGCTTTTCAGTGATTCGAAATCGTCCGAATGATGTGAGTTGGACCGGTGGACAAGCACTAATGGAGTCGCGCCGGAATTCTACGAAACTGTGGTAAATTCGCTTGATTTAATTGAATTTGATTTAATTTGGGATTCGGTTAAAGTTGGCTGAACAAGACTTTCCTCTAGTGGAAAGTTTATTCGGTTAGAAATTAATTTTATAATCGAATCAGCTTGATGATTGTGAGAGAAACGAGTCGGGATTTGTTCAAATAATGGAAGTTTACCGGTAAATATTTGCTAGATTTTTATGTAAATCGAATTAGAGCCAATTATTGATAATGACGTTCGAATAATCCGCAACAACTGGAAATTCTGAATACTCACACGTTTAAAATTCCGTATTTACAATCTAATTTGCACAATAATTAACTCAACAACTGCGACAATAACTGGCTTTGATCAACAAATCTGAGACGAAATCGATACGTCTCATTAATGGGGGAATTGGAGACCTACGGAGATAATTGCACAATCCCCCCGGTTCGTCTATTCTACCCTGTTTACGGGGTTGTTCTATTATGGTTAAAAGCACCCTGTTTGTGACGGTCTCTATTATTAAGTTAGTTAATAAAATAATGCAAATATCGGGTGGAAATATTCGATTTGCGTACAGTTCGAGTGAATATTGCAAATTTCCATACGGGCTACCCTTTGATGTGGAAAGTTTCGTGATTCAGTGGAAAATCTAATAATTGAATTAAATCCGTCTAGTTTGTTTACATTTTCAGTTTCCCAGAATTTCATTAAAATCTCGTTTATTACGAATTATTTTTGTTATTGACGGCCTTGTTTTTAATGCGCCAAAACGCCGTTTTCAACCTTTTAGCAATCTTTAAATTTAGATCGTATTGTTCTTGTAGATTTACTATAATTGGCCTAAAAACCTACATTATTTTTATTATTTTTTGTTGTTGTCTGGCATAGAACAATAAACCGACAAATTTCCATTGAAGATATTGCAAATAGAACCTTGAAAAGATGGAAAATACACGGAGAGAATCGAGTGAAAGAAAAATAACAAATATCATCATTTTTAAAGATTTGTAACCGAACATTGACCCAAATTGTGTCGATTTTATATTTTTATTTTCGCTTCGAATTATTCCAACAACAAATTTCTGTTTCAGTGTTGTTATTTTAACGTTATCATCATTGATATCTTCGTCAATTTTGGCAACAATCGAACTGATAACAACAACGGAAACAATCCCGGATAATTCATGTGAAATGATAACGGACGAGTATTTAATTTGTTTCGCTTACCTACCGGCTGCTGGAGATTCGCGCGATATTAAAATACTCGAATTTCATGATATTATCGATAATGTACTGAACATCGATGAGATTCTAACTAAATTCCCAAATCTACAACAATTATCGGTAGAAAATGGCAAAATTTCAGCGGTAGAAAAGGTCCAACGAGCCAACAAAATTCAGGTGAGTTTGCATACAATTGGTGGATGCGCCGGGCAAAGTTCAGTTTCAATCATTAATCGATTTCTGTGATAAAACTTTAATTATGAAGAATTGAAGAACAGTTAGTCAAAATTCTATTGATAAAAGCAACACAAACTAGCTCACCAAATTAAGGTGAACTTTATGCAAATTTGGTGGATGCACAGGGGCAAATATCAATTTAATTCGATATTCGTTAATTCCTCCAAGATTTCCAAGATGAAACTTTAATTGTAAAACTCGAGGAGTAAATTAGTTGAAGTTCAGTAAATAGCTTAAAATTATGTCCAAAATTTTCGAATTTTCTAATATTATCGATAACGAACTCAATATCGATGAAATTCTGAACGAATTTGCAGATTTGCACAAATATCGAGAGAAAATGGCAAAACTTCTACCATAAAAGAGACCCATCAAACTTACCCAATTTTATAAACAATTTGGTGGATGCGCCAATTGCTCCACGATTTCTATGCTAAAACTTTAATCGTAAGAATTTGAGAGTAATTTAGCTGAAATTCAGTTAATAAGCTTTTGAATTGTGTCTAAAATTGTCAATTTTCATAATATTATCAATAATGCACTAAATGTCGATTATATTCTCAATAAATTTCGAAATTTGGACAAAATTTGGTGGGTGCGCCGGGCAAATTTCATTTTTATTCAAAATCGATTAATTATGCCGCGATTTCTATCACAAAAGTTTAATTGTGAAGACTGGAAGAGTAATTCAGTTAAAGTTCTGGGAAAAGCCTAAAATTCTGTCGAAAATTTCCCAATCTTGAAAGGATTATCGATAGAAAAATGCAAAATTTTAACCGAAAAAGAGACCCAAGAAACCAACCAAAGAAGGCGAGTTTTGTGCAAACTTTGGTGGATGCGCCGGCCAAATTTCAATTTTATTCGATATTCGTTAACTATTTCATGCAACTTTAATTATAAAGACTTCATGGATTAATTGTGTTGAAGTACAGTTAAGAAGCTTAAAAATTGTCGAGTAATCAATCTCTGGTTATTTGTAGTCTGGTACAGGATTTAGGGAGTAAGTTGGAAGCTAATGTGAAAAATAAGCTTCAGAGACAGTTTCTGATATTATTGTCTTGTTATATTTACATCATGTATTTTTACGACTATTCTGTTATTTTTAGTAATATTTCAGTGGAATATTCTGAAAACTAATAAAAGTTTCGTTTCAACATCCAAGACAATCAATATAGTCTGAAGTTGATTGAAACTAAAATATTTCTTGATAAAAATAGCACAAATTTAAAGGGAAAGAATAACAAATTTACGACTTTATTCGGATNCTCTGAGAACCCCCCTATAAATCCTTAAAATATGTTTCAAATCACTCGATAATTAACAGAAGTTTGGCGCTGTAAACACCTTTAAGAGAAGGGGGCTGTATATCGTCCTCTTTATAGAGAAAATGTAATATTTTATATGAGTAATCTCTGGAATCGCTGACACTCTATCAGGACTCCAATTTTAGCTAAATATTCATATCGAAGATTAGTTTAAGAAGAAACAAAAAATCAATATTCAATTCGAACGAAATGGTGGATGCGCCAGGTGTACTCCATTAATTCGAATTCCCATCGAAACACGCTTGAATACTCAAATAAAGCCAAGAGTTCCTGTCCCAATTAGTTTAAATGAGACATTCCGTTGATTAAGTCTTGAGTGCTTGCTTTAAATTAATATTGAAAGTGGCCTGAATTTATAGAAAATTAATGTTGCATAAACTATCCTTGTGAATATTTCATTTGAATCACTCAAACACTCATTTATCATTCGAACTGTTTTGGCGACAGACCCATTGAATATGCTCATCTTTTCAGCTGAAAATCTGTCTCAAAACTGATAATTTTCGCTTTTCTCCTTCTATTCAGTGTTCGGCAGTTATCTCACAATCAGATCACTCTAATTGCAATTGCCAGTTTTCAAGGAGTTTATATTTGCATCGTTGCAAAATGGTGGAGGCGCCAGGGCAGAATTCGATTCTTATTCAACTTCATTTCTTCCAATTTGTTGAAATATTCATGAAATGCAATTTTCTACAACTATCCTAGTGTTTTCTTTGATATTTCATGGAAATTCCTGCTGTTTACTGAAATACAACAGGTAATGTAGTTTTTACTGAAAAAGACAATCACGAGTGTTTTAGCGAAAAATCGATAATAGTACCCTAAAGTTGAATAAAAGTCTTGAAAAAATATGACCTAAAATAGGCACAATTTTGTATAATTCCCCGTAATACACGGAAAATCCCGAAATCGTTACAAATCCCATGAAAAAGATAAATAAAGAAATAGAATATTCCTAGTTGATTTGTTGCCAAAGACGTTTCGTTGATTAATTTTTAACTGAAGTGGCTTTAAATTATTATCTGAAAATGGTCAATATTTAAAGAAACTCTGCAATTCTTTTATTGTCTGCTTACTATTTTGTAAACTTTCCCCATGAATATTTTATTTGAATCTCAAAATAGCTCAACAGTTGATAAATAATCGATTCAATCGAGCATTCATTCAACACTTGAACTGTTTTATTGGCAGAAAGTCGTTGAAATTGCTCTATTTTTCAGCAAAACAACCCCAAAACTCATCGGTATGAGTGTAAAATGGTGGAGGCCCCGGGATATTTCCCAATTCGTAGAAATATTCATACAATGCAATTTTCTACATTATCCAACGGTTTGTTTCGATATTTTACAGAAATTCCCACTGCTCACTGAAACAGAATCGGTACTGTAATTTTTATTTAAAAAAAAACCCAATTACCCAAATCGACTGAAAAACAAGCATGTCCTATAATACACTGTAATTTAGCTAAATTTTTGTATCAAAGCTTAGTTTAAAAAGAAATAAAACATCAAAATAGCTTCCCAGTCGGTAACGAAATGGTGGATGCGCCGGGTGTAATCCACTATTTCTCATTTCAATCAAAACACGCTTGAATAATCAAAACCATCGAGTATAATCCAAGACTTCTCTACTCCACTCTATTCGTTTCTATTAAATGAAGAGTTTTTTTTAACTGTATAGTTATACTGCTACAAGTTTGTTTTCGAGGAGGAGTCTTTTATCATTTTGTAATCAAACTAAAAGTGGAGTGGAATTAATGTACATTTACTAGTATCTATTTGAAGAGATGATTTTATAAAGGATCACAGTTCTCGAAACTTTCCTTATGCATATTCAATTCGTACTCAAACAATGTCTCTTGAATACTTGAAATCGTCTGGCTCCGGTCGATTCTATCAAGTATTCACATCACATTCTCTTGTTATTGACCGAAATAAGAACGACAATATTTAATAAATTCAATTTACTTTTCAAAAACAGTTGGAACTTCTTTCTCATTGCCATTATTTTGTTGTAATATTTCAAGTTAAATTTCCAACAATTCCATTAATATTCGATTGACTTATTCAGATGAGATTTCGGTCTATTGATTTGAATGGAACTAAAGTTTCGAAGGGAAAACTTACAAACTTCTAATGGAAATTCACTTTAATGTATTCAATTTTCTTTTTTTTTATATCGAATGTTGTTAGAATAGTCGAAAATGTGAACAAAATTTAGAAACAGGCGTAAAATGGTGGAGGCGCTGGATGAATCGATTATTCCACTTTTACTTGAATTAATCTAGAAATGGAGCTGTAATTGTAAAATTTTCATTTGTATTCTTCTAGATTTGCTCCAAAACAGCCACCAAAATATTGCAATAAGCAAACAAATTAAATTTTGTTAATAATGAAATATTTCCAGAGATATTCACAAAGTTTCCGCCTCATTATAGTAGACCGCCTAGAATCGATGACTCATATTTAATTGTATTTTGTTAGATTTTGCAACAGTAATTAAGCTGGACAATTGTTTCATTAGATATGCGGATTTATATGCAATTTTACGCAGAACAAGAATTAAATCGAATCGAATCGATTTTTCCTATATCTATTCATTCGAATATTGCTGCATTTTATGGAATCGATAAGGAGAAGTGTGAGGCAATTTACGGTAATTTCTCCGAGATAACGATTTTGTTGTTTTTGCAAAATTTAGCCAAATTTCGATAATTACAAGGACTAAGCGCCATGTAGAATCATTTTTGGAAGCCTTTTATTTTTTATTATTTATATTTTTTACAAGCTTCACAATTGGAGGCTCTGTAAATTGGCGGCTTATCATTGAATTTTTCACCAAATTTGGCCAAATTTTCAAAAATATGATGATTAAGCGCCTTGTAGAGTCATTTCGAATCAAAATACAAAATTACCACCTGTTTATTTCGATAGAAGTAATTAAAACTATTCTTAATTTATAGTTTTTACATAATTTAAAATTGGAGAATTGACAATTTTCCAAAATTTGATCAAATTTTCCAAAATCCAAAGATTAAGCGCTACGGAAAGCCATTTTGAGAATCATAATTCAAATTTAGCACCCCTAGATTTGTTCTTAATTTCGATAAAAATGATTGAAACAACCCTTTTTTATACATTTTGAAAGTGAATAGCCACATTTTCAAAAATACATGTTTTATAAACTTTAACCACGAAAATTTGGCCAAATTTTCTAAAATCCAAAAACCAACTAAACACCCCTTTATTCATTCTTAATTTCAATGAAAACGAATTGAACCACCCTTAACTTATATTTTTTACAAACATTAAAATTAAAAAGCCGCAAATTGACAGTTTAGCACCGCAATTCCGATAAGATTTGGTCAAATTTCCAAAATCACAAAGCCTAAGCTCGATGTAGAAAAAATTTTGTGAAATGTAATGCAAATTTAGCAACTCTCTATCTCCTTAATTCGATGAAAACGATTTAAACTACTCTTAAAACTGATAAACCTTCAAATTGATAGCTTAGCACCGAAAATTTGGCCAAATTTTCAAATATCTTTAGAATCAAAATTTAATGCGTGTTCTTAATTTCGATGAAAATGATTTAAACTACCCTTGGTGTATATTTTTATAGACTCTAAAACTGAAGAATCTGCAAATTGATGGATTACCACCAAAATTTTTACAAAATTTCAACAAATTAGAAATCCTAAATTTACAAGGCAATCATTTAAAAAAACTACCAACGAATCTAATGGAAACAGGACGAATTAAAGAAATCTACCTGTCAGGTGAGTCAAACAACCAAATTCCAATAATAATAATTTATTTGTCTTACAGTTACAATAATTGACCCCAATTACCAACAATTGATTAATTAACAATAATTTTATAAATAAATATTAATACAGATTGATTTTAAGGCACAGATTGTTCGAAAAACTCTCGAAACAACACGATTTTTCGAACAAACTGTACAACTAGTACAATTAGTCTACAATAACACCCCTTTAATGTTAATTTATCACCATCATCCCCTATCTCACAGCTTAACTACACCGAATTTCAATCATTCTCTCAAAATCGGTACTAAAGAGGTCTCAAAATCAAGAATGGTGCCAACAATAAGAACAATAACGGGTGGAATTTAAATGTTAGGAACATTAATAATCGTGGTAGATTTACTGAGGATAGTGGGAATATGCGGAGATGTTGGAAAATTTTCGATAATATTACAAATATTGGTAACGGTGATATTGTTAAACTGTCCAAAAATACCGAGAATCTCATCATGCGATCATCTAGCGATCTAAATACGTTTCTCGTTAATGATAACACCCTGAAAATGAATTGCCCTATTAATTTTATCGGTTGCGGTAAGATAAATAATATCATCGAACTCAACCATACTGTTATTTCCATTAATTGCCGTATACGATAATTCATAGTAATAAACGGTGATAATATTAATTTCAATAGAGACCCCATGATACGTTTGGGGAGACTTAATGTTGGGAGTGAAAGTATCGGAAGGAAGAGTAAATTGTGAAGGGCTTCAATCGGGGATAACAAAATTATTAAGGGTGCCAGCAAGATTTCTAAGGGTAGTAATAGCAAACTAATTATCGGTGGTGGTTTTATCAATGATAATACGCCGATTATTACTTTTTTTAATCGAATATACATGAATAAGGGGGTTAGGAACGATCGGAGCCCTAATAGGAGGATTCGATTGATAAAGCGCATTATATTCTTGTAAGGGTACGGAAATAGGGCGGTAAATCTCTCTAGAATCACCGATAAGATGCGGTAAACGAACCGAACCGGTAAATACATGATCATCGGCGGTAATAATAGGAAATTCAACAGCAATAATAGCATTTTTAACGGTAGAGGAGCCGGGACACGGTCCCAATTTGGAAATAGAAACGTTGTAATTATACGCAAAGGTGCTGTTAATAATTTGAGTGGAATAAAGAGGATCTCGATCGGTATTAGGGGAATTTTCAACAATAACGGAAGCTTCTTCGACGCTAGTAACGGAAACAGAATCTCGTGCACGACTCGAACTAAAGCTCTAAGGTAATTCAACAGCAAAATCAGCAATGTAGGCGGTTTTGTAATTTCTGGTAATCGGCAAAATAGCGGATGTGGTGCTGGCGGTAATGGTTCCCACGGTCTGAACAATTTAAGGAACAACACTCGAATCCCATAAAACAATATTCGAATCAAATAAACAGCACAGGCCAATAATCTGAACGGTTTCAAGAAGAATTCGAGCAACATTTGACCGGGTGATGTGCTAGAGAAATTGCACGATATCGATGATAGGATCTTTGGTAGTTTCAATGGTCTTATTAGTCTCGACATAAGAAACTCGACGATTCTATCTACGATTCGTATTGGGAGAAGTAACAGGAATTTGAGGGTCTGTAACGGGAGTAATAACAAAAACATGAGGATCTGCAACGGGAAAAGTGCCACTCGGAGCGGCAATAAGAGCAAATTGAGCGGAAACAAGAGGATTCCGAGCAATGGTGGCGGTCTAAAAGGAACCTGTCTGAATATCAACGACTTTATAATAAATATAATTAGTTTAAGCGGTAATAGCACGATTCGTAGCGGTAATAACAGAAATTCGAGCGGTAATAGTAGGATTTTAAGCACCAAAGAAAGGTTCGGATCGGTCAAAGTCGGGAGTAATAATTGCAAAATTAAACAGCCCAATAATTTAAACATTCTCAATACTGTTAAGAATATATGAATCGGTAATATCAATGCGAAAATAATAAATCCGATGATTTTCATTAGGATTCGCAGCGGGAGAAGTAGGAAGAATTTAAGGATCAACAACGGTAAAAATAGCAAAAATAGGATAATTTTCAACGGTAAAAGTAGGAAACGAAGCAGTAATAATAATACTGGAAGCAATGGAATCAAATGAATTAAACGTCGGATCCATTTTAATGGATTTAAGATAAGACGGATTAAAGATTTCAGTATGTTCAACGGTGTTAATTCAAATAAATCGCACAATTTGGGGCCTGATGGTAGGATTTTACCAATCAATTTCGACAGAATCGACCCGATGACTCCCATTGGGATTCGTATTGGCGAAAGTAGCAACAATACGATGATTCTCAACGGTAAAGTTAGCAAACGGAGCGGTAATAAGAGTAAATTGAGTGGTAATAAGAGGATTTCGAGCAATAGTGGCGGCTCTATTGGGAGAATCCAATACCAAAACGATCTAAATAACAGTAATTTGATAATGGATATAATCCAATTTAACGGTAATAACACGATTCGTAGCGGTAATAATAATAAGTTCAAAATTAGACAACTGATACGCCTTAAATATCTCAACAATAACCTCAGCGGTAATAATATCAAACGGAGAAGGAGGAAAATTATTGGCAATAAAAGGATTTTCAACGGTAAAAGTAATAAAAAGAGTGGCAAAAGTAGCAAAAGAAGCGGNATCTAAGTTAGGTTGATAAATTTTCAATAGTTCTACCATAGAGGTAAAATACAGCCGGTTTTACACTGTCGAAAAATTGGAAAAATTGCAATACACTCTATCGAAATTCATCTTCCAGACTTCACTCGACAATTTCCGATAAACGAACGAAAAAAACGCATTTGTTTATTGGTTATCGATTAACAATCAGTAGAGGGTGAAACTTTTAATATATCACGTCTATTTTATTTCAGTCAACTTGGCGTTAAAAGATGTGTAGTGAAATGAGTGGCAAGTTAAAAGTCATCTTTATTTCTTTCAAAATCAGTTGATTGTAATCTAAGTTAGGTTCACAAATTTTCAATAGTTAAAGCGTACAATCTTGTACTAAATAGGTAAAATTAAAGCCGGTTTTGCACTGTTCAAAAATTAGAAAAATCTCTATCGAGATTTGTCTTGTGCCAACTTGACACGACAATCCCCAAGAAAATTAATGCAAAAGAGTCGGGTGGTCATCGACTAAAAATTAACAGAGGGTGATATTTTAAATTACAACATGTCTCTTTGTTTTCAAACAACTTGGCGTTAATTATTTTCAGTTAGGGATAAAGGCAATTCCTTTCGCTCTCTTTTTCCAATTTCATTCTAATCTATCTATGAATTTTTAATAGTTGAAGTTACAATCGCGTTCAATTAAGATAAAATTAAGCTGTTTTTACACTGTAAAATTTTTTAGAAAATCGTCATATACTCCGTCGAAAGTTATCAGGCCGTATTGGCTCGATAATCGCCAATTAAATCACGCAAAAAACGCATTTCTTTGTTGGTTATAGTATAGATAGTTAAGTTCGTTTTACACTATTGAAAATTTGAAAAAATCCCAATATACTCTGTCGAGATTCCTCCTGCCAACTTGTCTCAACAATTGCCAATATAATTTACACAACAGACACGTTTCTTCATTTGTAATCGAATAAAAATTAGTAAAGAATGATAATAGTGGAAACTTTAAGAACCATCAATTTATAACTTTTTTCCTGAGAAATTTGATTTGATCGAAGTTAGGTTCACATTTTTTTTAATAGTTGTAGTGTATAATTTATAATGCCAATAAAATTAAACTGGTATTACGCTATGAAGCTTGACAAATTAACTATACTTGATCAAAATTAATCACTAAAACATGATTCGACAGCGATTTTCAATAAAATTTACTCGATAGTTAAGTTTCTCGATTATTTATCGACTTAAAATGACTAGAGAGTAATACTTTTAATTATAACACATCTATTTCATTTCTGTCAACTTGGCCTTAATATTGTATAGTTATTTATAGTGGAAGATTAGAACTTCTTCTTTGCAGCTTCGTTTCTTTGAGTAGTTTGATTTTAATCTGAGTTAGGTTCACCAATTTTTAATAGTTAAGGTGTATAATTTCGTAGGAAATTCTCGTAATTTTCCAAATTATAACAATCGAGTTGGAAAACGCTTCTGTCGCGATCTTCGATACAGTTTCTAGCATCAGTGCCTCTATTTTCGATAAATTCCATTAAAAATCGAAGGAGAAAAATGGCTTTAGAATTTCTAAAGTTTTTACTATTTTTTTTGGAAAATCTAAAATTTTTTCCAAAAAATCACTCTGTAGCGCGCCGTGAAATGGTGTTTTTGATCAAATACAATAGAAATATGTCCAAAAAAACAATTATTTGTTCCAAAATTTGGAAAATACTCCCCAAATTTGCCTAAAACTTACCAAAAATTGTGTACTAATTGCTAATTCTTTCCAGATAATCATTGGAATTGTTCTGAAGACTTATCATGGATTTTAACCATCAATTCGCACACAATTAAAGATTTAGATAATGTCACCTGTTTTAATGATCCGTACAATAACAAACCAGTATTACCAATTGCACAAATAATTAACAATATGAATAATGAATGTCCTAAATTATGCACGTGTACATTACCGAAAATCGTACGTAATCCAGAATCGGACAATTTGGAACCAATAATTTACGTAAATTGTTCATCGCGTAATTTAAACGAAATGCCAACACAATTACCAATTGATACAAAAATTCTACATTTAGAAAATAATAATATTCATAATATCAAACCATTGAAATCGAATCATATCTATGGGAAAATATACGATATCTATTTAGATAATAATCAGATTGATCGGATCGATGAATTGGAAGGATCGTATTGGTTGAGAAATTTTCGTGTCTTATCGATTTGCGGCAATCGAATATCGGAGGTAAATTGCATTATAAAAAAAAAAAGAAAACAAAGCCTACTAGATTTTTTAGCAATAAACTGTCTTTAAAATTCGAATTTTGGCCGCGTAGCGCTAGTCACCAATACAAATCTTGTATAGGTTATGTGGTTTGCTATAATTTCCCACTGATAGTTGGCAACATTTGATAAAGGAAGAAACACAGTTGGCCACGCTTTTGGTGTTTTGGTTACGTATAGCCGTAGCTTAGTTCTATTGAAAATTTTCAAATATAGTAAAGTATGAAACAAGCTGCGATATAACAAAAGTAGAGATAGACATACTGTAGCTATTTCTTTTTATGTGCGGATAATTAGCGCCAATTTGGTCAAAATTTGTACTGTTTTCAAGGTTTCAAATAATGAAAAGTCTAGTAGGCTCTGTTAGAAATATCAAATAATAATTTTCAAAATTAAAGCTACCAACTTACGTTCTGGATAATGCCCTACAACAAAATCCCAATATGCCAGACGCCATCCAGATGTATTTCGGTAATAATCCATGGCGGTGTGATTGTGTCTTTACGCCGGTATTTCAGGAGATGTTACAGAAATTTGCACCACAAATCGAAGATATCACTGATATTCGATGTTCATATGTTGAAGGTGATAAAAACTCCAAACAACCGGTAAATAATAACCTCAATTTTTGCAATTTCTGAAATAAACAATTGAAATAATTTCAGATTATCGAATTGTCAAGAAGTTCAGTTTGTCGACTATCAACCGATTATTCGATACAAGCCTTAGATCTAGTTAACGGTATTTTAGCTAGTTTGATTGTTTTAATTTTAGCCAAATTAGGTTATGATTATTATTATTTTAAGAGAACAGGACGATTACCGTGGATTGTTACGAAAATGCCTTAATTTCCATTTAAAAACAATAAAAACTACAAAACAATAACAATTTTGTTTAAGTAAACCTAATTATTAGTTTGAGAACCACTGGAATCGGCGCCGATCGGTGTGAACGCGGCTTAAATTGTCAAAATTGAGAACCTCTGATGTAAACGCTGATCGGTGTGAACGCGGCTTAAATTGTTAAAATTGCGCACAATATCAGCGCAGATTGCGCAATAAAAATGGCTACCATATGTTGTTGATTGATAAAATTGTAAACATTAAAATTGTGTAAATAATGTCGATTTCTATGGGATTTTCAATAAAATGGCGTCAATATTAGAAGATAAATTACGTGAAGCCGCCTGTATTGGTGATATTGAAGCTGTCTTAGCTTTATTGACACAAAATATCGACATTAATGCTAAACATTCAATAAATGGATGGTATTTAATTAACCTACAAATGTACAAGGATATTCCAACTCAGTTGGCTGTGATTTGATTACGTATAGTCGTAGATTGTTTAACATTTGTTGCTAAGTAACCAAAATCACAGCCTTCTATATGTTGGAATACAATTGTAAATTTGAATTTTTTGAATAAATTAAAGAATATGAAATAATTGTTATTTACTAGGACAGCTTTACATTGGGCAACAAAACGCGGACATGAGGATATTGTTAAAATACTTTTAAATCACGGTGCCAATCCGAAAATTGAGAACAATAAAGGTGAAACACCAAGTAGTTTATGTACAGATCCAACAATTTTGAATCTATTAGGTGAAACGACAATTAATCAACAAATTAACGATGAAATTGGCTTGAAATTTGTACCGAATTATCTGCGAAATCCGCCAATTAATGGTCAAGTTGATATTGGACGATTACGGCCGAAACATTCGGATTTCTCAACGATGCCCACCACCGCCCTACCGGCAACCACCCCCAACGACGGTAAATTCCACCCCTAATCAACTCAACTGCGTTATAATCAATCAATTGATTGTAGATCTGGTTTTGAAAGTTCGAATTGCTGGCGCAGCCGACCCCGATTTCATTGAAATTGAAATTCCACGATGGAAATTGACGTATTTGAATCTATTGAAAATCTGTTGTGACGAATTGGAAATTAATGAAAGTCAAGTTGAACGTATACGTAAATTACCAAATACACGTTTACGTAAAGATAGTGATGTGAAACGTTTAAATGATCTACAAAGTTTAGAATTAGTATTGAAATCACCGCTTAATAGTAATAATAGTAATGATAAAACGAATAATTGTTATCAAAGTATATCGACGTGTAAAAATCAAACTATTTTGTATTGAAAATTATGATAATCATATAGATAACGCTCAAATATTGATTTGTTGTAGAATATTTCGATATCGTGGAAAGTAAGCACCAATTTTCTTGATAGAGTATCGCTTATTATATACACAACAGAGAATTGTATTTTTTGGGCTAAATTATGTAAAAATAGCGAATAAACTTGAAAGAAACTGTGAGAAATTTGAATCTCCCGCCATATTAACAATATTAATGGTAAAATATAGATGGCGTTGCTGCAACAAGAGTGCAGAATTGCCAATTTTCCTCGCTTACTAGATTATTAAAAAAATTTGTTTATAAACCGATTTTTGTAAAATTTCCTGTTTTAAACCCCAAAATTGAAATTATTAAACTTTTATACAAAAATCTATAAATATTTTCTAACAAATTAATGATTTTTCGACCTAAATTTCAGGAATTTACAGAATTTCGTGCAAGTTCCAGGAATTTCTTGAATCACAATTGGTAGCACTGATTATAACCTCAAAAATGAGCCACAATTTAAATAAATTCATCAACGAATTTTACTCGAAATAATCCAATTAATTCTAAATAATTTACCGGAAATAATGGACGATTTGTGAATATTTCGATTATTGATTGAAATTTTTGAGGTTATGTTCGAATTTTCAGGTGTGAAAAGTACATCCACGATCACCAGAATCCGCTGAAAAAAATTCACCTACCCGCCACGAAAGAGTTTCTATCGATTGGTAAACAAGAGGAGTCGATTACATGTTTGGAGAATTTGAAAATTGCGTTGGAATATGATCGGGTTGAACGAAGGTATGTTAATTTTCAAATTTGGCGATTTTAATGAGAAATTGTGGGAATAGGTGTGCCCGTTTGAAAGCTGTCTGGTTGCCCGATTTACAAGCAGCGAAAATTGTGAAAACCGTCGGCTCGTTGCGGCATTACGGCTACCAGAATCGAGACGGTCGATTTTTATACCCCGAAGAAGTTTTGTATTTATTAGAAATTGTAATTGAACACCCAATTTTTATAACAAAATTAAATTTGGTTGTTTTAGAATCGATTGGAGGTTGTTTATAACGAAATTCCGTTGAGTATTCAGGAAAGTTTTGGAATTTTGTTGAAAAACGGTTTAACTTTAGAGAAATATTTCGTTTATAAGAAATTGACAATCCAAGGTTACCGTTTGTTGAAAAAACTCAAATCTGAGGCGGATACGGATGAAAAAACCGAAGAACCGTGCAGGAAGAGGCGCAAAATCGACGATAATTCCGGTGAATTTAGCGAATTGTTCGCCAAATTACGACAGAAAGCACCGACAAATGTTCACGAAAATCCCACGGAATCCAATCCGGATTATTACGTATTTCTACCGAATAGTACCAATAATCGACCGGATTTCTCTCTATTTATCGTTGTCGATGATGATCCGATTGGTTCGATTTCCCGTAATTGTACCGATGCCAATCCCGAGATTTTTGCGTTATTTTCGAAAAATGGGGAATTCACAGGATTCTACAGGTGTGGCAATGTTGATATTCCCTGTTTATAATTCGTACAATTTGTGAATTTATTTGTATTTTAATCTTTGGTATAAATGCAGATTTGTGTAAATATTTCAATCAGGTACACCACGATAATTTACCCTAAAGTTGGCAATGGTTTGGAAACTTACGTCGCAGCTTCATTCATACGACACTATTAATATATGTTAATATCAAAACTACTAGTTGTCTCAACACTTTGTTGTATTCTAGACTTCATTGAAATTTGGTGGAAGTGCGAATTTTGGCCACAATGGCGCTCATAACGGTTACAAAAACAAAAAGCTTCTATCTTACGTCAGTTACTTTGCTTTTCTATTTCAGTCAAATTTCGCAATCGGTGGAAAATATTACTAACTGCTCAATTAGTGATTTGTGTTGGTAAACAGCGCCACTGCGGCAAAAATTGGCGTAACTAGAAGCATAACCAACTAAATACAGGTGTCCAATGATATTTCACATTAGAGTTGGTTGTGCTTTCAATTTATAGAGTCGTAGTTTTGTTCGTACTTCACAAAATTTGGCATTTGTTAATGTACGGCTTGCTAGATTTGCCAGCTTTTTATTTGACTAAATTGAAATTTGAAGAAAGTGCGAATTTTGCCCGCATTGGCGCTCATAACAGTCACATAAAAAAATAGCAACAATATTTCTATCTCTCTTAGATCTTCTAACTTGTTTTCCTATTTTTGTTAAATTTTAGTAATTAGTAAACTCGCAGTTCTATTCATATTGAATTAAACTTTGGAGAAAGTACAAATTTTGGCCGCAATTGCGCTTATAACGGTTACAAAAGCTTCTATCTCTCTTAACAGGTCTGTTATCTCATTTCATTTGTCAAATTTTACAAACTGTTGGTGGAAAATCTATTCCTAACTACCCAAAAAATTGATGATTTGTACTGGTAAACAGCGCCACTGCGGCAAAAATTGGCATTTCATTAAAGTGTTGGTAAATCTAGCAGGCTTTGAATAAAGTTGCGATATTACGTAACCAGAAACATAGCCAACTGCGATATGAAATATACAGCTGTCTAATAGTATTTTACGTCAAAGTTGGCTGTCCTTTTAATCCATAGAGTCGTAGTTTTATTCACAAAATTTGACATTTGTTAATGTATGGCTTGCTAGATCTAGCACCCTTTTATTTGACTAAATTGAAATTTGAAGAAAGTGCGAATTTTGCCCGTATTGGCGCTCATAACGGCCACAAAAAAATCTTTCTATTCTTATCAAATTAGCGGAAAATCTATTCTTAACTAGCCAAACAATTTAAGATTTGTATTGGTAAATAGCGCCATTACGGCAAAAATTGGCATTTCACTAAAATTTTGATTTTAGGTCAATTTTACTGAATAAACTTTTAATATAGAAAATCTAGATATTGGTTAACTATTCGAGTGTCTGAACAAAGCTACGACACTATACTAAAGTCAAGGCCTACTTCGTGGTAAATTACCGTGGTACACCTGTATAGTACTACAATTTTCTTTTTTTTTTGTAGAAAAAAGGGACAATCTCACTATATTTTGGCAAAATCATTCGAAAATTTCTGGACAGATCTGTTACTAGATTTAAAAATTTGAGCATCATTTCAACTAGTGATTGGTTAATTACCCTGATTAATTGTAAACAATAAATTAACGAAAAAATCAACAACAACAAAAAAAAACAGGTACAAATAAGTATAAACTTTGGAAAACTACGACTAGCCCCCTAAATTGTTAAAAAAGCAATAACGTGAGGATATGGTGTTGTCGTTTTTCTCAACGTGAACATTCCGCTATTAGCTACAGTTTTAAGTACAAATTTAAAGCTCTAAATCAAGACTAATTATTGAGTGGTAGTGGTGATGGGCTAAGTTGTGATTTTTCGATAGCAGTGATCGCGTTAGTGCTATTTTTGGTGTAGTATAGGCAACCAACTGTGCGTAATACACACTAATATTTGGTTGCCTATATTACATCAAATCGCAATAATTGTCATTATTGCTATTGAAAATCACAACTTAGATTAAATGGTTGTTTAAATTAAGCCCATCCGAAATTAATACCGGTCATTTGATAAAAACGCAAATTAAATGGCCGATAAAAATCCCGTAATCTTTGTATAACAACCGGATCTATAAATGGATGATTTCGTCCTTTCGTTTTACCTAAACAATGCGGTGAACTGTGCCCTTCACTTTTAAACAGACATGGGAAACCTTTCGTTGAATTAAAATAGAAATGTTTTTCGGTTACAACTAATTTTAAACCTAGAAAATCTTGTACACGTTTCAATTCAATTGCCGGATCGACAATTAAACGTTCACCGCTTATAAATAAAAATTGCGATAATGGGAAATATTTCAACCAACGTATTAGGTATCGCGAATAAATACCTAATTTGATTGGCCCCCAGGATGTATCAACAATACTACCAACTGTACCGTTAACAAATACCAATTCTTCGAATTTCCTCATATCGGACTTCTTCGATATAGCTTGAGTATAATCGGAAATGGCTCTAGTGACCGGATCACGAACAACCACCAATAGTTTCGTTGACGGATTCATGTGTTGGACACGACGTGGGGCTTCTTTCGTTATAAAATACGACGGTGTCTTTTCGATTGTTAATTGACCCTCTAGTGTGGGCGGCATACGTTGACGGTACCATTGGAAGCCGCGGGCGTAGTTCTTATCGAAAAAATGCACCTCATTACCGGCGGCCCGTACATCGGGGTGTAAACGGATGAATTCTAATAGGGCCCGTGTGCCGCCCTTTTTAACGCCGATTATTAGAGCGTTCGGTAGTTGGCGGGATGGTCTTAAGCCTTGTTCGCGTAGGAATTTATATTTCGGCGATATGTCCAATTCGTCGGCTTCGTTATTGTTGTCTAATAAAGGCACAACACGTACGGATGTTGTGTAGTGTAGAGGTGAACTGGGTAGGTCTCCAATAGAACGGCGACGCCACTAAAATCGATAAATTTCCAATCAAAAATTGCGGAAAATTCGCCGAATTTAGGCACAAACCTTAGGTAGAGCCCTGGCTATACTACTGACTAGACAAGTATTAAAAGTATAACTGATATAGAATGATATGGCGGCCAAGAGGATTAAAGCTAAAACGATCTTCTTCGATACCAATAAGTCCATTGTAATCGGCCAGATTCCAACATAATCTTCAGTCTATAATTGATCACATCTGAAACGAAAATTGGCGGATGCGCCGGGTCCAAATCCAACCACTATTCGTTCAAATTTATCGAGCAATACCCCCCGATTGCGGTTGCAATCGATCGACATTGAGGGGGAGATAACCTCAAATTATTGCATAACTCACCTGGATGGCAATTTTAATCGATTTCCTCAATTTGTTCGTTTTGTGAATAATTGTCGAATAAATCGAAGCATTTTTGTGGTAAATTCACGTAAACATCTTTATCAATTGACGAAATTTCCAACAAAATCGAGGAAATTACGTTGTTTTCTTTGCAATTGTTTTTGTTTTCTAACCTTAAAAAATAGAGCATCGTTGCCACAATTACCACAACGGAAACCTTAAAATTTTCAATTAAATTTCGAGTTTATTAAATTAGTTGCACTTATTCGTTCAGATTTGATTTGTTTAAAAAGATAAAAGTTTAAATTTTTCTGTTTCTTGTAAAAATTGTGTGAAATTCGGGAAATAATAGCAAAGCGGCAACATTGGACAAAATGATGTAATTGCAAATAGTAGAATTCACGAATTTGTGAAACTCCGATATTCTAGTTTTTCCGGAAAATTACCGGAAATATTGTAAGATTATTGCCGGAATTCGAATTATTAATTATTTTATTTCAAATTTGGAAATTGTAGCTTTTATTATTATTCCCACAAAAATTGATTTTCCTAATTGGTGAACTGTAATAGACAAATGTCATTTTCACCGACATCTATTTGTCGCACTCTAGGCTATGTGTGTAAATTTGGTGGATGCGCTCAGAGATTCTATTTGTAGCTCCAATTTCTTAAAATTACACAATTATGGAAAAGCGTTTAATTAGAAAATCGTTCGAGTTTTATTTTTTATAGTTGAAATCATTGATTAACAAACATAGATGAGGTTAGTTTATTTTCTTTGAAATTAGTGAAAAGTTCAGTGTGACAATATTGCATTTATAGTAGAAAAGGCGCCAATTTTGAATCTCAACATTGGTATTTCCAGTTGTATTCCATCAAATTATTCATTAAAACCCCAATCTTTCTATTTTTATAGCACACTGCAGTTATTTATTTTAATTGGCTTGAAATTTATTGAAATTTAATCAATTATTAATAATTTTTTTTTTAAATAATTAGGATTTCTAATAATAATATCCCATAAGTAATCGTAGATGAGACTAATCTATAATCCTCTCAATGTTAGTGAGAAGTGCACTGTGGCAACATTGTATTGATTGTCGAAAAGCGCCAATTTTGAATCTTTCCATTGATATTTTGAGTTAAGATAAACCTAGATGGAGCTAATGTATTTCTTTTAAAATCAATGACAACGTTGTATTTAGGGTCGAAAAGCCGGCAATTTTGAATCTTTACACTCATATTTTACACTCTTATTTTAATTATATTAGAATTTGTGTTTGTAACTCTAATTTTATTAATATTTGCACAATTATTGATACGAAATTGTAATTTCTAATAACTAGAGAAAAATGTAGATGGAGTTAGTGTAATGCTTTCAAAATTAGAGAGAAGCGGAATGTGACAACATTGTATTGAGGATCGAAAGGCGCCAATTTTGAATCTCAATATCGCATTTGGATTCAATCAGTTTAAATAATTGATTAAAACCTGAATTTTTCTGTTTTTATAGCATAGTTTTAATATTTTATTTTAATTAACTTGAAATTTATGTGTGCCAATATAATTAACATGTAATTTAACGATTCTTATTTTAATAACAAGGAAAAATGTAAATGATTTCCTTTAAACTATTACGTTCTTCTTCAAATAAGAAAAAAAAATTATACGACTTTCAGTGCTCATTGAGGTTAATGAAGATAATCCTCATTAAAATTATTACCAAATCAAGTATTCAGTTTGGAATGTATCGGCGTATTTCCATTAAAAAACCTTCAATGAAGAAATGAATAAGTAACGATTGATTAAATCGATTTTGTTATCGGAAAATCGGAGGAAATTGGAAAAAGCCGATGAAGACCTGACGTGACGAAAAGGAGTCTCCCAATTACTATCATTAAAGAATTCATTGCTATTATCATTTTGGTAGTGTTGTTGTTGAGGTGTGTGTCCTATTATTATTCCTCTTCTTCATCATCATCATTATTATTATCATCATCGTCTCCGTCTACGGTTTCACTCGATCGAAGAGCGTTGGATTTGTAAAGAACGAACAGGAGAGAGTTAAAGTGAAATTAAATTTAAACGATCCCTGTGGCCTGAAACTTTAGAAAAAATTAATAATATTGAAAAAAAATCGACGTATATGAAGGAAACACTAAATATTTGTTAAATATTTAACTGAAAAAAGCTGAAAAATGTCGTGTTTGTTTGTATTGAAGTTGTTTATCAATGTCTACCTACATTATCCAACAGTAATTGAAAAATATTTCGTCTTTCAGTAATAAGGCCGTTTTTTTGAGATTAATTAATAAATACAGTAGACGAAGATGTGGGTATTTTAGTTGTATTGAATATGGTCTCTTGAATTGAAAATTTGCTGAAAATTAGCGTTGGAAATCGGCTGAAATCTCAATTATAAGGCTCGAAAGACGAGTTAAAGTCTCTTTCTTTTTTCTTTAACATAGTCAAATTTCAATTTAAAATTCATAAATAAACAACGAAAAATAATTCGAGTCTATTAAAATAAACCACATTGCAAATTTGGGATGCGTTGAGAACGTATCAAAATTTACAGTTAACGATTATTAAGGTATTATTATTATTTTTATTCAGTCTACGATATTATTGCCAATTTTGTAATTTACAAAAGAATTTAAATTGTTCTACAAACTAAATCGAATAAGAAAAACGAATAATTATCGTAAAATCAACAATACAAATGTTTAAAAATAGCAAATTATGCAATATTGACACAAACAGGCGTTTATTTGATCAAATTTATCAAATACGACTTGGCGATTTCGATAGTAGTACAGGACAGTAACCTGCTGGTAATACAAAACAGTGGCGTCTCGTTTCCATCATCACGATTTACCTCGAAGTTGGCTATATCTTGATTATCTAGTTCGTAGATTACTTCGTATTTTATTAAATTTGTACGTTTTTCAAATGATTCAATAAAATTACTATGTAAGAAACACGGAAAACTGAGATTAATAACCATGGTACACCCTGTATATTAACAAATATTACACAATTAGGCAGAAATAGACACTAACAACCCTTTATTTGATAGAATTTATCAAATACGATTTAGTAATTTCGATACTGGAGCAGGACAGTAACCTGGTGGTAATTCGAAAAACAGTAGCGTCTCGTGATTCTATATTTGAAATCAAACTACTGTCGATTAGAATTAAATTGGGACAATCTGTATATTAACAAATACATGGCTATAATTCCCATATTAAAAAATAATAAAATTAATAATATGTGATAATAGTCGTATTCTATCTCTTTGACGATGCGTTACTATAGTAACCTTAGAGATTGACAGTCTCTTTGAATAGAGCTATCTCACTTTTAAAATTCTATTAGGTATCTATATGTATTATCGAAAAGAGACAAGAACAACAGGTTATTCAAAAGAAATAGTTGATCTCCAACGTTGTCATAGTAACAAATTTACTAAAAGTTAAAGAATACGATTGAGAATTTATTTAATACGACTTGGTGATTTCGATAGTAGTACAGGACAGTAACTTGGTGGTAATTTTAACGCAATACCGACTCGTAATTTTATTTTTAAAATCCAACTACTCGAAATTTTGAACATTAAATCGAGACAGTCTGTATATTTACAGATAGTAGACCATAATTTTGGGTGTACTAGAAAAAACAGATCAAAATTATTAATAAAAAGCCTTTATTTGACAAAATTTATCAAAAACGACTTGGTGACCTCAATGCTAATACAAGACAGTAACTTGGTAGTAAATTGTCTTTAACGAGTGGATATTAAATCGAGAAGACTTGTAGATTATCAAATATTATACCATAATCCTCAATGTATAAAAAAATCGTGTAAAATTAATAATAACAGAACTTTATGTGACAGAATTCATTAGTACGACTTGGTGATTTCGATAGTAGGTCAGCACAGAAACCCCTGGTAATCTTAATTCAGAAACGACTCCTCTTTATTAATGGATAATTAAATCGAGACAACCTGTATATTGATAAATGCTCACCATTTGAGAAAAAGAGAGCAAAATTAGCAATAATAATAATAATAACAATAACAGTTGTAGACTAATTAATAATTAACAAACAATTTAACAAAAGGGGTGGGCCCTAACTCATTATTTACTCTGTTTAATTTAGTCGAATAATTAAATAAAACGTAGAAACATTCAATTATAAGCTCGTTAAACTTAAACAAACAACTATAATTTTAAAATTAATTCCGATTTAAACGAATCAACAATTTGAAAGAATTGCAAATGGAAAAGGGGTAAAATAATAATAAAATGTTAGTTTTGTGGTTAAGATAGCGTTGCAATTTCAATTAATTTCAATTGTTGTTTTTTTTTGTTGCGCTCACGTTCACGTTAAAATTTTTGGCACGTGTCCTCGTCGTTGATTGTTACAGAAAGTGTGACCGATTCTTGAAATTTTAATCGAATCGGGAAAAAACGATCGAATCTTCGATGATTATTATGTAGAACAAGCAATTTCCTCACGTTCGATTTTGATAAAAATCCCAACAATTTAATAAGAAATAAGAAATCTTGATCTAAGATAATAGAATTGTAACGGTAGACTATAAATCGGCTCGTATTCTGTAACTTTACGAGAATAACCTCTATTTTTTATTTCTAAGAGTTGCGCAGTAATCTGCGCCGATTACAAATTTCGCCACAATCTCAGAAGGTTTCTTATAACTGCTTAATTCGAGTAACAACCACAAATAGGTGATAATCACCAATTTAGTACAGTTATAGAATACCAGTTGTGGGCAAATTTTAATTAAATTATAATTTGAATTTTTGTAAATTTCGGTTTTAAAAACAATAAGCAATCAAGAATTGAAGCCACAAAATAATAACGGTTGAATTCTTTTTTTTTTATTATTCAGTACAGTAATCACTTTTAATTGAATAATAAATCAGTAATAAATAAAAATTGTGGCTTTTGGTGTTCTTTTTGTGTTTCTAAATTAAAAATTGGTGTTAAGAAAGCCATAAAATCTCTTGTAATTAGTTAAATTCGAATTACAGTTATTAATTATTTGGTATGAATTGAAGTTTTGGTAGTGTTCAAGGTCGAATAAATCCCAACCAATTTCTACCAACTAGCACGAATTTAGAAGAAAAATTGATTCGTTTTTTTCTCGATAGATCGATGAGTTGTTGATTGTGTTCTATTATTTCAAGCTCTAATTATTGGGATTTATTTGTTTTTTTCCTTTTTTTTTCAGATAATTAAATAGCAGAACTTTCATGTCCTGAAATCTGTAAATTTACTTACAGCTGTTAATAGAAATTTTATCCATCTTTCATTTTTAATTAGTAAAGTAATCAAACAACAGGTGATTGAAAATTATAACCTCAAATTTGTTCAAGGCCAATAATGTCAATAATCGGCGCCATCTTTGTAAACATAACCGATCTCCTTGCAGCAAAACCGTTACTTTACAATTCAAGTTAATTGTAGTTTTGCTATCAACAATGGTGTTGATTTTAAAATAATTAATCTTTAGTTGTTGAGTTAAATAAATAGAAATTGTTTTGTGAAAGTTTAGCAACCCACAATTTGAATAATTTCACAATATCGTGGCTCTTCGTCCGCTTTAGGGGACAGAATAGGGTTCTGTGAGTAGCAATTGCCGCCGATACGTCCCTGTAAACTTCATAAATATGATAATACGTTGCAAATTTGCTAATAACCGGGAATTATTTATAGATAACAGGTAGTCTAAAATATTCAACACTTCAATTAATAACCTTTATTTATAGTGTCATTTCCCTTTGGAGGAATTAAGCAACCCACACAAGGTCGGTCGAGTTAACGTTGCTCTTCTTCAAATTTTCAGCATTCAAATCATTGTCATGTTTATTTTGTTGTTTTCTAATTGAAATTAATAGCCGGAAATCATCGTACATTAGTAGATCTACAAAGATACAATTTCTTCCATTTTACCGATAAATTAAATTGATTAATCTCCTAATTAATATTTATGCGCTTTAATTAAATAATTACAACCTTGATGTGTATCGAAGCGGGTGATTTCTTTATTTAGAACGAAACCTTATGGAATTTTTCAGTCGAAAACGACGAAATTGAGGCAATCTAGATCACTCGTAAAAAACCGGACGGAAATCGCTTGGAATCCAGTGGAGACTTCAACGGTAGATCTGCATGGAAACCCGCCTGAAATGATTTTGATCATAAAGAACTGGAGACTTCATTGGCAGGATGGAAAATCGGCTAATTTAGTTCAGTTGTCGGAAAACTTGTAGAATTTAATGGAGACTTTAATGACGGGTCAAAATGTAAACCCGCCTGAAAATCAAGCCATTTATGAAGGTTGAATTGAAACTGGTTAAAAATAGAATAGACGATAAAAACAATAGCAAAATTAACCGTTAAATCATTTAGTCGGGTGTTTACACTTTTTTCTTATGTGCAGATTTTGAAGAATTTGAATTAATTATAAACGGTTGGTGCTTGGAAAAAATAATCAAGATATATCTAACTAGTAGAACAACAAGAAAGCAAACAAGAAAACAAAAATTAAGGAAACTCTATTAGCTACAATGAGTGGTCTCTAACAAATTACTCGGTTCAGGCATTTTTTTGTTTTCATTTTTTCGTGTATATCTCATGTTGTAATTCAACTTTAACAATGTTGGAGATCCTTAACAAGCCAAAAAAATTACTTAATTTCATTTGGTTGTAATAAAGAAGTTATTAGATAGCAGCACATCCGGGAAATACACGCTAACTTTAGCGTAATCGCGCAATAAACGCACATGCGCAATTGTAACGAACAAATTATTAACTTAACGTTAACAATTAACTTTAACGTTATTCAAAATCAATAAATCCGAACAAAATGCGCTAACTTTAATTCGTGCGATAAACATGCGGAATAATGGTGGAAAAATCATTAAATCGCAGCACATCCGGTTAGTAAACGCTAACGTTACAGTAATTCACGTAATAAACGCACATGCGGGATTATAATGAAGAAGTGGTTAACTTTAGTGTAATTATAAGGTGGCACATCCGGCTCGTACACGCTAACTTTAACGTTATTCGCGCAACAATCGTGTACGCCTATTTTAAATGTTGGTATTTTACTTTTTACATTCTTCGCTTATATTGTGGGTTTTTTTGGTTTCTTAATGATGCTCGATAGGTATGTTAATTTCGGCTATTTACAAGTAGAGTTCTGTTAATTGGCAAAATAAATAAACGTGCAGGTTCTTTGGAAATTTATAAAGGAAAACCGAGATTAACGGGCCTGTCCAATCTTGCCATCCAAATGGAACATCCCAATTGTTGGTATTTTACTTTTTCAGCCGTCTAATTCTGTAAAATTACCAACAATGCAACTTTTTTTTTGATGATGTTGTTATAAATTTTACAAATTACAGTTAAACCGAGACGCCTAATTGTTTCATTGTTTAATTTTTTTTGTCGTTATCATTATTATTATCGTTGTTTAATTGCCGAGTGCATTCAATTTTGTTAGCAGTCGGTGGTTTAAATTAGTAATGGGTGGTTGGTGATGCGCTCAAATTGATCAAATTTTCATCAGTTCAAATAATTGGCGCTTTTCGGCTGAAAAATTCCATAAATTTCGACAAATTTGAAACGTTCCAACGCTGACCCACAAGGTGTCCATCATCATCCATCAAATTTCAGCTGTTAACACGAATCTTATAGATTAATTCCGAAACCGTGTGGGAATCTGTTCTATTCCGAAACGATGACATGTAATCGTGAAAATTGCCCTTATTGTTGTTTTTTAGTCTATGTGTGTGATTTTTTCGGTTAAATCGATTAAAGATCGCCCAACTGATAGCTGTTTTGTTCTTAATACCACAAAAGAATTCCACATAATTCATAATATTATAATAATTCAAATTGATTTTCAACGATTACGAAATCTTATCGGACCTTTAGAAAATCGTTTATAACGGAATTTAATTCGTCAAATGAACCGTCATTAAATTAATTATAAATTTCAATTGTTAT
Organism: Hycleus phaleratus; assembly: GCA_013841185.1. Lineage (NCBI taxonomy): Eukaryota > Metazoa > Arthropoda > Insecta > Coleoptera > Meloidae > Hycleus > Hycleus phaleratus. The sequence continues at coordinate 3,069 of JACDRP010000614.1, read as the reverse complement.
TCCGAACGATTTCCAAGGGAAATTTCACCAAATCCCGCCGAATTGACGGGAAATTCACGGTGACTTCGATGCGATAGCAGACGCGAAACCTGCGAAATTTCCAAAATTTCAGCAACCGAAAATTGGCAAAATTAAACCACCATTTCTCCTACCACTGCCCCTGATCTGTATATATAGAGGTAATTCACTAGTTTAACAGTGCTTATAGTGAGATGTTACGTTGATGCAAGACTGTCATTACCTGAAAAACTGAAAAACAATTAACGTTAACAGTGAATGTGGTCATTTAGTATTTTGTTCGATACAGTCGCTATTTGACGCCCGTATTGTTCGTATTTGATCAAATTCTAGTGCAAGGTCGATATTTGGAGCTAATCGAAAAGGTACTCACATTTATTTCATAATTATTTCTATCAATTTTCGTTAATTTATTGCAATTAAAAGAAATTTCAGGATTATTTCAGAATTTTTTCCACTACAAAATTCTCGACAACGGTAATTACCGGAAAGTCTCGTCGTTCTACATAATTTAATCGTTTTTTTCCAGTCTAATTAAAATTAAAATTGTCGATAGTCTACTGTTTTACTGTGAGAACGTGCTCAACGTTATTAATCGATTAATTAAATCGAATATTTTGAATATCGCGCCATATTACAACCAATCACAATCGGATATCGATGATGTTGCAGTCATAATTATCAACGATTGGTTGTCGCTGTCCTAATTAGCGTTAACGTGATCGTTCCGGATGATCTGTAACTTACAAGTTCGTTCACATTATTGTACTTGATCGAGGATAATTAACGGTGATTGGGCGATTGTTCCAGTAGACGTTAGCGTAATCTTTCCGGACGATCTACATTTGAATATCGCGCCACATTAGAACCAATCACAATCCGATTCAACCCCGATATCTACGACATAGTATCACGTGATTATGTACAGTTAACGGTGATTGGTTGTAAATATTATAATTAACGTAAACGCGATCGTTTCGGATGATCCGCTTGTGACTTACAACTTTATTCGTTTTATTGTTTCGAATTGCATTTGGCGCCACATTGCAACCAATCCTGGCCGGATATCGATGTCATGTGATCGAGTAGAGTATTGGTGATTGGTTGTCGCTATTCTAGTTGATGTTAGCGCGATTGTCGCGTATGATCTGGCTTGTAACCTACAAGTTCGTTCACTTTATTGTCTTGAAACCGTATTGTACGAATTAACGGGATGAAAATTTATTGTTTAGATGTGAAATAATTTAAATAAAACGTGTAATTTATGTAATTTTCGTTTATAGATGGATTTCCTGTTGTATTTCCTGTTAACTGGATTCTTTCTACACGGATTACAATCAGCACCGACAACAACAACACAACGTAAACCGAAACAACTCTATTACGATTATCTCCAAACAGATGATGATTTTAATAATGACGATTTAAATTTAGATACCGATTATGTTGATGATAACGATATTAGTCGTACAATTGAGGGTCGACGTCGTATAAAACCGACAAATCAATTTACATCCCCTATTTATTACATCCGATTACCGCCACAACCCTACATGTTTGTACCCGGATTGGGGTACGTTTCGCAACCACCCCCACAATCATCACTAGGCGGTCTTTTGAATGTTCCGGTCAATTTTATCGCCAACGGCAAACCATCAACGATTTATCAATGGAGCGGTGTTGGGGGTGGTTTCCAAACGGAGCCGCCGCCGCCGCCGCCACCGCCACCGAAACCACAACGTCCGGACAGTCCGATCCATCGGCTACCGGGACAGTTTATGTTCAATGGCAAACCGGAGGATATTTTCGTATTGCGCGACTCTTACAATTCTCTGTATAGTGACGCTTTAACTAATTTCTATCCGTAAAGATTTGGTATAAACGGATTATCTAGTCGCTTTGTACTGCTTTTCCACAACAAGAAAAACGCATTAGAATCCAAATTGTGGCCTTGAAAGGTCAAATCTATTCAACGATTTTCCTTCGTATCGCGCCTCGCATCTTTCGTCGTCTATTTTTTCTTCTTCATTTTTAATTTTATTTTCTCTTAAATGTTGTTGTGTTGTTGTTTTTTAATTCCTTATGAAATTGATCGATTATAGGCTGTTACCAAGCAATTTTTCGTATATTCAAAAATTTAATATGGTAATTCGATACGGTCTTGTATTATCTCCAGTGTGTTTGTGTGTGTGTGTGTGTGTGTGTTAAAAGAAGAGGCATTAATAATTTTCGGCTACTACAACAGCGATCGTTCCAATAGCGCAGCAGCTGCGGGTTGTTATCGTAGTTGTTGTTGAAAATAAAACAAAAACAAAATAGAAAAATGCAATGTAACCATTATTTTTTTAAGTTAAGTAAATTATACGGTCTTCCTTCTAGTAATAGTTGAGAATTTTCGAAATAATTTCGATCGTAGACGTTGAAATTTATGGATGTAGTTCGTGATAAATTATTTATAATTTCGTAGTTTTTTTTTTTTTTAAGTCGTCAACTAGTAAACACTATAATTAAGTCTATTAACCATTATTTATTGTATTTATTTAAATTAGTAATTTGTAATCATTAATTTTGAATAAAATATTTCTAATGAAACTCGTTTATTTTCAAATTGAAATTCGCGCAACTTTATTCTAAACTAGAAAGTGTCGCCAATTGATGATGGTGTAATTTGGAAATCACTAACCAGAGGCGCCGGTATCTTGATCGTACAAATAATTCGAAACTATTGTGAAATATCCAAATATTTGGAATAATCTTTAAAAAAGTATCAAATTTTGAGGTTGCTTCATTATAATTGAAATTTATGGATGTTTTGTGATTAATTTATTAACAATTTTTATTCGAATGTCTGTATTTATTTAAGTTGGTAATAATGTTTGTAAGCCATCTGTCATGTATATAGATGGCGTTTTCTTTAGTTTCTCCTACAGCGCCTACTGCGTTGAAAGTTAGGCAACACAGTAAATTTATACCGGGAAAATTGAATGTTTGTGTCAATCACAGCCCACTTTTCAAACTCACATTTTCACCGGGGAAAATGTGAGTTTGTAA
>JACDRP010000613.1:0-31303 GCA_013841185.1 Hycleus phaleratus | reverse complement strand
TAATTTACCAAATATAAGTTTTTCAATGATTTTCTCACAGTGTATAGCCGATTGAAAAAGCTTTTAAAACCTCCTAGAAATTTCTCAATAGATTCGTTAGTTTTCCTGAAAATTAGCCGCAACTGGTGACGTATATTGGGTCTTTTTCCTCGATTTTGTGTTTAAAAAGTGCTAATTTTCAATAATCGATAATTTTCTTGTTTGATGGGCTATTGTAATAAGTACAGCAGCATTAGAAAGAGCATTTCAAGGAATATCTAAGGACATTTGTTATTTTGAAAAATTCCAGTTGAACTTTGAGTTACAGAAGGAAATCTCGGAACATCTTTTTTATATTTCAAGTTTTTTTATATTGATAATTTCTTTCGTTTCTGTTTCTGTTGTGGTTGTGCTTCCGTTTCTATTTCTGTTCTGTTTTCGTTAAATCGAACTAAACAAATCTGTTTTCGATTCTCTTTCTGTTGTAGCATTTCCGTAACATCTGCTCTCGAGAATAAACGGAGAAATTTGTCTAGCTTTGGAGCGCATCCACCATTTTTGCACGTCGGATGAGACGACGGAATCTTGTGAGATGATCGACAGTCCTACTTTACTAACAACACAAAAAATCTCGTTCTAACGGATTCTCCAAAACAAGAAAGAATAAGGTTTATTAGCGGATTTTAAACTGGTCGAGACGTTTATAATTTTTATTATAAAACTATATAAATACATCAATATTTGTAAGAATTACAGTTGAAATACAATCTTTTTTTAATAATTTAATGCAAATAATTTAAAACGAAATTTTGCAGATTTAAAAGCAAATTCACAGTTAATCATAGAAGAAAACTAGCCCAAATCGTTTTCAATTTTAATAACAATAATTATGTACAATGTGAAATAAATATCGTCTAATTAGGAACCGCCAATGGCCCTACTGATCCAATCAACGGTGTGTGCAACCCGATGGTAAATCCCCGGTTGTCCCGGTTGAGCACAACTATAACCAGCCGATACAATTCCAATCAAAAACCATCGTCCCTGTTTCTGCAACATTAACGGCCCACCGGAATCGCCTTGACAGCTATCCCGGCCGCCGTTCTTGTAACCAGCACACATCATTTCATCGTAGATTGTCACACCGATACCCTTCGAACGATGCCAACGTTCACAGATACGATTATCGATAACTGGTACTTGTACCGCCTGCAATGTTTGCGGACGTAATCGGGAGCCGGGACTTAAAGCACCCCAACCAGCAGCCACGCCGATTTCCCCCAAGAAACTCTCACCGCGCGGCGGTAAACATATTGGCGTAATGTGGGGTAGTTGATGGGCGGTACGGTCTAGGCGTAATACGGCTACATCGAAACGATCCGCTTGGGGTGTGAATTTGAAATAGGGATGAACCTGGAATTGTATTGTTTGTATTGAAAATTGGCGATAATTGCCGGAAATTTACCTGGATTTGTGAGACGCCGAATGTGTAGGCGGGCAGGGGCTCAACGGCTGAATTTATGACGTAATCACCGAGGGTGACGTGGACTTGTCTGGGGGTGGCTCGGGCTACACAGTGGCCGGCCGTCACTACATGACGCCTGCTGACTAGAGAACCACCACACCTACAACAACAGTTGGTTGCCTATATTAATCCATTTTTATGTAAGTTTAAATTTGAATTGCATCAAATCCGGTTGTTTAACTTCAATAATTTAAATAATCAACAAATTTCGAAACGAAAACCTCCCCTGTATCCGTTTCGTATATAAACAACTTTCTTTAACAATAAATCCTATTGTTTGGCAACGGAATTTCTAGTATTGTTCAAATAAAATTATACAAACAAAAAAATAGATTGATTCCTAACAATGGCTAAATTATAGCAATAAAACTGTCTGTTTTATTCCTCAATCGATCTTTCTCTAAATGGAATATTTAATGAAATCACCTAGACGATCCGATCCGGATGTACGCTTGCCATGGGAAAGTACCGAAACCAGCTTCTTCGCCGCCTACAATCCGTCTTTGGGCTTTTGGCGAGGAAATACCACAACCTATAAAATAACGAAATCGTTTCTAATCATTTCGATAATTGAGATAAAAACGTGATATTTACAAGTGGTGTTAATCAAATTTGAATGTTAATTGTAAAGTGAGAGCTCGTGGACTTGTGTCATATTATAATTTGGAAAGATCACTTTCTCTATCATTTCTCTTTATTTCAAGTATACAGTCATACGTAGAGATTAATGAAAGTTGATTGCCTTTAAAAAAAAAATGCAATTTTTTCGTTTTTTCCAGTGAAATGCTCCGCGAAGATCCCACAACTTGATTTAAATAATAAATAAATAAACCGTCATGCAACAATTTATTTACATAGAAAACATGCAGGTTTTCTTTTTTTTTGATTGTGTACGTGTGCATGAACCAAAGCGTCGGTACCACTTACTATAATTGTCATCTAATAAAGCGGATTTTGATGTTTCTGGGGGTGCTTCGAGGGTACCGATCGCCAGGCTCATACTGTGACCTGCTTTAGATACCCCCCTTTGACAGCAGCCCATCAAGAGACCATCGCACGGCGATTCCAGAAGCCCGCCCGATAACCAGCAAGTTAGGAAAAATTCACAGGAGACACCGGAAGAACAACGGGCCCGCGCTCCTATTGTTAGCACAAGAAAATTTTCAATTATAAGCTTTCAATTTAATTTTTGTGTTTGTGTGAGAAGGGAAATTTGCACGATCGATTGCGTAATTAATAGAAATTTGCGAGTGTGTGGAAGAAATTTGATGGCGACCTTGGAGGAATTCAAGTTCAATTAAAAATTGAAAGTGCACGATTGGAAATGTAGCTTTCTCATGGACATTGGAGAGGAGAGACGCGATAGAAGCGATCTAAAACTGAAGATTTGACCAATTAAGAAAGTCCACTTGGAAGCGCAAAAACACAAAGGAAATCATCGAAGGAAAGTGAAATCAAACGATTGATTGCAACATTGGAAAGCTTGCAATTTAATATTTAAAAAAAAAACTAGTTGCAATCATTAATTAATGAAGAAATTCATTACCCAACGAAATTTCCTCAATTAATAATTACCTCTATCTCTACCATCCTGTTCTTGGATGTCTTGTAAATTATTATCACCAGCCAACCAATCTGGCTCTTCTGGATTACTATTCGGCTCCCGGAACGACACCAAATCCGTTGGGAAAATCACCCGTGGCCGCCTCGAATTCGTCCAGACTTGGTGCCAATACCCATCCCGTCCCGGCGCCGAATACCCCTCTGGTGTATAGCCCCGTAAACGTCTCGGTATACGATAACCGGGAATCTCGCCAGTTGGCGGAAAACCAACCCTAGTCGGCCGGTAAAACTTCGATTCACCACTAAGCGAACCATCGAAACCGTCACTCGTTGGCTCGTATTCCGGCCGGTATCGCTCACTATTCCCGGGGAAAGTTATCGGCGGCCGGTACAAGGGCTTGAATGTCGATTCAATATTTCTGTAGTTCAAATTCCGTCTAGTCGGTTGATTGGGAAAGTTGCGAAATTGGAGGAAACGCGACTGTACCGGTGGATTGTAATCGGATGGTAGGATTTCTCCAATGTGTTCGTCACTATTGTCGGTTTCGTCGATAAAATCGTCTCGTCTTGAGATTTTTTGTGCAACCGACTCGGGTTCGTTGGCTTGATAGGCGTTCGGACTGTGGAGAAAATCGTTGACATCATCTGCTTTGAGAATTTTTAGATTTTCATGGTCCTCTTTCGAAATCCTCTGTAAATCACTGGAATTTCCGATTATATAATCCGGTTCTCGGTGTATCTGTTTCTCATATAATTTCAATAATGGTCGAATAAAATCCTTCTCTAATAAACGCTGATATTCTGTTTTTCTTCTATGCGGATGGAATCGATCCATTACATCATAATTCGTATTTGATTCATCATCATCATCATCAACATTAAGACTTCCTTGTTTTAATGTATCATTCTTGATATGAACTAGATAATCGTGGAATAAATTCAAGTCTTTTTTGTTTTGTTTAACAATCACCTTTTGTGTTTTCGTATTGTTTATTTTTGGTAAATACTGTAAGAATGTACCTGGATTTTTATCAATCGGTGGATCGGTTGCTTGAATCAGAAATATACTCAATACTAATGCCAAAACTCCTGAATGTATCTTGTTCATTCTGGCCGAATTCCATTTAATTCTTCATTAGTTACCGTCACTTAATTTTATTGGGAGTTTTTCAGGTTTATAATAAATTAACGCTAATATCACAGTACGTTACTCTTACGATTAAACTTTTCTTACTAACATGTTATCGTTTTTTTGGTTGTAATCTTCAGTAGTTTTATTACAAGAACCACACAATTATCAAAAAAAAAAAATTAAAAACAATTACATGGGCACATCACAGGCACGGCTGAATATCAGGGCCTGACTGAATCAACAAAGAAACACACAACAAACCAGAGGTATAGAGAGTTTAACTTTCACACACTCACCACTTTCACTTCGACTCGACTTCACTTAATCTAACAACAACAACAAACAAGACTACCACAAATAAACAAATCTCCAATTGGTCATTGAACAGCCCCTCAGTTGAGGGAACCCAAGAACCGGCGGCTACTGTCTCCATGGGTCACAACACCGATAGAAATTGGAAATTTCGATTCTAATCCCCTGGAAAACCGAAAAAAGTTTAACCTTGTGGAACATCACGCACCGCTGTGCAACAATTCGAAAAATTCACTCTCAAATAACGCGTTTAACTCAATTAATTAAATTCACAAATTGAAATTCGACTAATTATTATTTTACTTATGTATATTGTATATTCAATGTACATATAAATTAAATTTCACTCTTCATGAATTAAATTTGTAACAATAATAATCACGAAAATAGAAAAGCTGAAAGTGTTTTATTTATAACATTAATGACTCTTGTAAATGGTGATTATTTCGTTTATTTTATTGATCTTTCTACTTATATTCCAGTAACATTGGCACAATTTTTAATTAGAAAACTATTATAGTTTCATTTATACACAGATTTAATTATTACCTTGGAGCTATTTTCATAAGGGGGATCAATGATTATTTTCAGTGGCGCCAGTTCTCCTCCCACTACTACTGCTTGTTCTTTCAGAAGAGATGCTAAAAAGAAAGTCTTTTATGTTAATTTATTAATATGTTTAAATTTTATATAAACACCATTCAACCAATCGACAATCAATTAAAATACTTCTAAATCGAAGAAAAACGCACTCTACACGTACGCTTTTCACTTACAACACGATAAATTTCACTAGAATTACCCATCTTACATCGTATCGGATATGATGTGACAAGCATACGTTCAACGATTCAATTTTGTTGTTTTTACAAAGCAACAACGTTCACTTTCTAAAAATTTACACAGCCTCAAGACTTGATGCTGTTATTATTCTGTTTGTTGTCTTGTGAATTGCCAAAATGTCTCGAAAAACGTGCACATAAATTTAGTGAAAGAGAGAAGACGAATTGACCTGAAAGATGCTATTGTTTCGTTTACAAAAACAATTAAATCAACTTTGAGAGCGAGGATAGGCCTTGAAAAATCGCACAATGGAAAACGATGTGAAATTTTCTAAAAACTAATCCAGTTCTCTAACAATACAGAGAATTAAAATAATCGTACCAACACCACCTAGAAGTTGTTTGAAGGTGCTGAATTTGGAGAAAAAGCGATAATTAGGCTGAAATGTTTCAAAATCTGAACGTAAATCGAATTCTCTCCGAATTTGATGTTGATGGGGACTTTCTCCTCACCATCACTTGAAAGAAACTCGGATTTTCCTTTGACGATAATGGTCGTTATGCAATTAAATTTTTTGTATTTGTTTCTATTAACCTTCAGTAATCTACTTATAGGGGTCGATTACTACAAAAAAAGAAACGAACAATCTTTGATTATGTGTCCGCTTGGCTACCGAAATTCTATTATAATTACATATAATTTTACCAACTTATTTCATTACATTCATGGTTTATTAACATTTAAAGTATTCGTTGTAAAATTTTTGGTGATTTCGTATAATAACGTCACGAAATTCACAATTTCTCTCCGTGGTTTTTGATTATACTTAGACGAGTTAATCTTGCCTTACTCTCACATTAATCAACGGTTTAATTGTGGAAATTACAATTTTCTAAATCCAAATTGGAGACCACCATTAGGAAAATCTCAAAAATCGCTTTTATTCTTGTATGTTACACTTTCGTGACTTATTTCGTATTTTATTCATATTATTCGTGATCTTTCTTATTAAAGTTTCAATTACTTTCTAATGTTTTAAAATTACAACAGAACACGGTCGGGTGGATCGTTTTTCCCTTTTGCAACGAAAATATTGGCAGAACATGCAAATAAAGCCGAATATTATCGCAATTATTTGATGTGCAAACAGCAATTCGCGTCAATATTTTCGAAATTTTGAAAGCATCGATCCGAAATTTGAGAATTCTACGATCAATTCCCGGTATTTCCATGGAAATAAAGTTTGGAAAACTGATTATCTGATGATGTCAAACAACTTTCATTTTTCGACAATCTTCTATTATTGAACAATTCTTCTAAAAATTTCATTATCGCTGGCTGTAATTGACCCAAAAACCAAAAATCAATTTATTAATGCTGTTTTTGTTATTGTTACAAATAATAGTAGGTGTGACTTTGATTAATATCTCCGCACAATAAAAGTGTGCTAAAAATCTGTTGTAGTGGGAAAAGAAACTCGGAAAAAATCCTTAACGAAACGCTCAGTTGAACGAAAACAAAACGAAAATTCGTCTCAAATCCAAATAATTAACGAACTTAATCGTCTGTCAAGCATCTGGTGACGGTTTCTATACCGACAAGAAAGTCGAAATTATCGTTGAAACAAACAAAAATTCGCACGACATCCAAAATTAATCAACTAATTTCAATTATCGGTCTATTGAAAGAAAGCTGCAATATTGCACACGTGCCGACAAAATCAAACGAAAAAATAAAATGATTGTGGATTCCCCACGCACAATATTCAAAGACTTTAAAGAAAGTAATGTGAAAGTACTGATGGCCTAGAACTTGTATAGCCCCAGTCTCGCTTATCGTTATAGTGTTATTGTCAAGGCCAAATATTTAGTGTAATTGAAAGAAAATTCGATTTATTGCGTTATTCGAAAATATTAACATTTAAATTTACGCGCCAGATCGTGTACTGTCGCTAGATTACCCAGCTGTTCAATATCGATTTCTAGATAAATACCGCATATTATTATCTTTTTCTATTACAATACATTAGATAGAGATGGGTAATTATACACGTTCGGTTATAGGTTCGTCGATACGTGTTTGACATTTGACAGCTGTCAACCTAAAAATTTTGTTTTTATTTGTTGTTATAACAATTATTAGTTTCTAATTACAATAAAATTAAAATGTTTTAATTAATTGTTGTTGTGTTGGTTAGGTTTGGTATAATTAAGAAAATGTGCGAAAATGGTGTAGAATATGATGCGGTAGATCCGCGGGTGCACATCGAATTGGAACGTTTAAATAATGCAACGGACGAAATAAATAAATTAGAATTGGAATTGGACGAAGCCCGGAATGCATTCCGACAATTGTTGTGCGATAGTACAGCCAAAGTGGATGCGTTACGTGCTAAATTGGGTATATGCATCGAACGTGCTAAACCCTACTATGAAGCACGATTCTGTGCGAATGAAGCATTGAAACAAACACAAATAGCCGCAATGAAGTACGAACGTGCCAATAGTGCACACAGTGCAGCCAGAGAGATGGTCTATTTAGCCGAACAGGGCTTAGGCGGGCGGACTTTAGGTTCTATAGACTCTAATTTGTGTTGTTTTTTTCTAATTGGAATTGTAGATCCAGCTTGGCAGGAGATGTTGAATCATGCGACACAACGTGTGAATGATGCGGAACGGGAACGGGGCACTGCCGGTACCGAACATCGGATCGCTTGCATGAAACACGAAACGGCCAATGCGAAAGTTCACAGTTTACAAAAAGAATTGAAACGGGCCATTGCGAAAAGCAGGTGATCACCACAAAAATTCGCAATATTTCGATTTTGTTGTCTTTATTTTAGTTTTATTTTATTTCGAATTTATTTGCTTTAGTTTATCCATTAGAAGAGATCTTATGAAAATTAGTAATATTCTATCACAACACGAACTAATGCTGTTGTAAGTAATTTTCTAATTTCTTAATCGATTTTTATTTGAATTAATTTAATTTCGCTTGAATTTATTATAAAATCTTTCATAATATTGCAATGAAATTTGTAATTTCTAGGCCGTACTATGAGATGAAAGCCCATTTCAATCAACTATTAGAACAACAAAAATCCAAAGTTCAACACTATGAAGGATTGGTATCGACGGCGAAATTAACGTACGCGGATGCGTTACGTAATCTCGAACAAATTTCGGATGAGATCCATCAAACTCGTCGAAAAGCCTCGTTGTTATCAGGATCATCGAAACAATTACAACAATCAGTAAAACAACGCAGTTTAGATTCGAATGAATCATTACTTGATGATGCACAAGAGTTTATCGTTAATCATGATGATAGTGATGATTATAAGAGTCTTCCAACGAATCTACAATTAACAAATCCAAATGTAAAATTACAAAATTCCGAATCAACACCATGCTCACCAAATCGTAGTATTATTGTACATAGTCATTCAAGCGAATGGACTGAAATTAATTTAGATTATTCAAGTCCGGAAGAGGAGATTGCTTATAAAAAATTGAATGAACATGATAATGATGAAAAACCGAAATTAATTAAACAGAAAACATTACCAAATCCTAAAATTGATAATGAATTTAGTTTAATTAAAAATAAAATGAAATTAGACACGAACATTTCAAATTGGATATCACGGTCGTCAGCTAAAAACGACGAAGCATTCAATTCGAGTAAAATCAATTAATCAAAATTAGAGATGTTACGGGGCCTTTGTTTCACGTTCGACAATTGCGGAACTTCTGCGAGATTTACGAGCTTTGTTTCTGCTTGTTTCCGCGTCTTTTTAAACGGATATGTAACGGAAATTAATATGCAGGCCCGGATTGGACAAAACGAATTGGTGAAAGATGTTTCGTTTGTTTTTAGAAATATCAGAAAAATTAAAACAAATTTGGAAAGAACATTTCATTGATCTAAGAATTTTTTAGGTTCCAGAAAATTTCGATTTAAAGCATGTTTTTTGTCATATTTTCGAATATTTTTACATTTTTCCTCATAACTTAACTAATATTGTTTATTTTTCAATGATTCTGACTGGTTTTATAGAAAATAGAAAGCGCTTTTAGAATCTCCAAGAAATTTTCCGATCGGTTTGCTAGTTTTCTGACAAATTATCAAAAATTAAAGGGCCTGTATTGCATCTTTTTTTCGATTTAATATCGAAACAATGCCAATATTTAACAATCGATAACTTTTCTATTTTATTAAATATTGAAATGAGTAGAATAGAGTAGAAAGTGCATTTTGAGGAGCATTAGAGAGAGTTTTTCGTTTTGGAGAATTTCATTGGAATTTGAATTTATAGGCGAAATTCTAAAAGCATGAATTTTCCTATATTTTTGCACATTTTTCACATTTTTGCTGAAAATTTAACCAATATTGCAAATTTACGAATGATTTTTGCACAGTACTTAAAAAATAGAAGGCGCTTTCCAAATTTCCAAGAAATTTTCCGATCGGCTTACTAATTTAGGGGAAATTGCCAAAAATTGAGGGACTTGTTTAACACTTTTTTGTCGATTTCGGGTCCAAACCAGGCCAATATTAAAAAACGATAACTTTTTCGTTTTTGTAAATATTGCAATGACTAAAATAGCATTAGTTAGAGTATTTCTGGGAGTATTAAAGAGAGTTTTTGGTTTTGGGAAATTACATTGAAATTTGAATTTATAGGCGAAATTCTAGTAGCATGAATTTTCCTATAGTTTTGCACATTTTTGTATATTTTTGCTGAAAATTTAGCCAATATTCCAAATTTACGAATAATTTTTGCGCATTACATCGACAATAGAAGGCGTTTTCCAAATCTCCAAGAAATTTTTCAATTGGCTTGCTAGTTTTCCGGAAAATTGCCAAAAATTGAGGAACTTATTTAACACCTTTTTGTCGATTTTGTGTCCAAACAAGGCCAATATTTAAAAATTGATAACTTTTTCATTTTTGTAAATACTGCAATGAATCGGACGGCGTTAGAAAAAACATTTCAAAAAGCATTAGAAAAAGTTTTTCGTTTTGGAAAATCTCATTTGAATTTGAATTTATAGGCGAAATTCTAATAGCATGAATTTTCTATATTTTTGCAGATTTTTCACATTTTAGCTGAAAATTTAGCCAATATTCCAAATTTACGAATATTTTTTGCACATTACTTAAAAAATAGAAGGCGCTTTCCAAATTTCCAAGAAATTTTCCAATCGGCTTACTAATTTAGGGAAAATTGCCAAAAATTGGGGGACTTGTTTAACACCATTTTTTCGATTTGGTGTCCAAACAAGGCCAATATTGAAAAATCGATAACTTTTTAATTTTTGTAAATATTGTAATCAATCGGAAAGCTTTAGAAAAAGCATTTCAAGAAGCATTAAGGAAAGTTTTACGTTTTGGAAAATCTCATTGGAATTTGAATTTATAGACGAAAATCTGGAAGCATGTTTTTTCTACATTTTTCGATATTTTCGCCATTAATTCAGCCAATATTATAAATTCACTAATGATTTTTGCACAGTACATAGAAAATGAAAAACGCTATCCAAATCTGTAAGAAAATTCTCAATCGCTTTACTAATTTTCCGGGAAATTCCCAAAAAATTTTTCGATTTGATATCGAAACAATGCCAATCGATTACTTGTTTATTAACAAATATCGATTTTCCAATAATTTTTCTTTCATTATAAAGCAAATTGGAAGAGTATTTCAAGTCGCCAAGTAGTTTCCTAATAAGTTTGGAAAATTGAAACTTGAATTGTTACATTACGTCTTCTTTTCAATCTTGCATATTTTACGAGATATTCCAATGAGTACAACAAGATTAGAAAGAGCGTTTCACAGAGTTTCTAGGGGCATTTTTTATTTTGGAAAATTCCTATTGAATTCTAGGTTACAGAAGAAAATCGTGGCATATGTTATATTTATGTTTCACATTACAAAAGTTTTTGTATTTTCTCTTATAATTTAGCTAATATTCTCGATTTTTCAACGATTTTCTCACAATACAACAAATCTCTTAGAAATTTTCCATAAGTTTATTGTTCTCCGAAAAATTCATTTTCGTTTCTATTCCTGTTAAAGTGACAAAAAATCTGTTTCTGTTATGCCACTTCCGCAACATCTCTAATCAAAATCGTTTCCAATTAATTACCAGGACTATTTATTTTAGATCGACGTCAAAGTTTAGATAATATCTTAGGGCCTACTAGTGAGAAAATGAAGGAGATCTTCTCGCATGGTATGATGATGTTGAATATAAGTTCGCTAACAGAACGTCGAAATAGTGAACCGAAAGCTGGTCTAACTGAGGATCGAACTAATAAATTTGGTGCCAAGAAGATTCCAAGTCCATTGGAGAAAACTTTAACGTATTTAACTGCAGAAGACGATAGTTCCGATACTGAAAGTCTATCCAGGTATAATTTAATCAATTTTTATCCGATTTCGCTATAATATTATCAATTTTAGTGTCGATATGTTGAATGAAGATCAAATCAATTCGTTAATGCTCGATAAAGATCTGAATAATGTATGCGAACAAGTCTTAGGTACGCCAATTTCGGAAGTTGTCTCATTACCACAGTGCGCTTCGTCTTCTTCTAGTCATTTAAATAAATGAGATTCTAGTACAATAATAATGGAGGAAAAATTGACCTGATCTATTTCGTTTTATTCATCCTCAGATATGTTGCAAACATTGATATTGAACATATCAAAACGTAAATCAAAATCTATTTTTCAAGAAATCTAGTCGCAATTCAATTATATCCAAAATTCAGGTCAATTTTTTCTCTATCAACAATAATCATAATGCAATAATTTTTTTGAAATCTTGCCTGTAGAATAAATCAAACTTTATAGCAACTAAACAATAATGAATTGAACCAAAAATATGCTTTTATCTGTGGTAGAACTAGTCGATATGTCTTTACAGCAATATTGTAAAAATTGGAATTGTTGAAAATTATTAAAAATTGAATTGAACGACTTATAATGGGGCTTTATCTCTAATTTAAATAATATCGAAGCCACTTATTTGCAACATCTAGTGATCAATACTAACTTTTTCAAAATTACCGCCATAATGCTATTACACTATTGGTTGTTTTATGTCAAAAATTGACAAAGAAGGAAGCGACATCTAGTGATGTGGTAAAAAGTAACAATTATAACCTAACTTTTATGTACTTGTCAATTCGGTTTTTGCGTTAAATTTTTCTTGAAATTAACAGAATTATGGCTGCAAATAACGTCCTTTTAAATCATTTAAAAGTAATTCTAGGTAATCAAGTTGAAAGTGATATTGTCGAGTAAGTATCTTTTCTCGATACGGATTTATTTGGAGTTTGATAAAATCGAATTTCAGTTACATAAAGAGTATGAAACATGAGGAAGATTTAGAGGAATTTATGGAGAGTATCGTGGATCGTGGCAATAGTGCTCATATGTCGTCTTATGAGTCGATCCGTAAACTTCTATTCGGTAACAAACAGAAGAAATCTAAAGCGAAAGCAAACGATAGGAGCAAACCACAACAGCCGCAAATTCAGCAACAACAACAACAAAATTTGAGGAAAGGCAAGAAAAAGTTCAGCAATATTAACGCATTCCAGGAGAAACAAAAGAAATCCGAGGGCAGAAAAGAGTGCGATTGTGAAGGACAAGAGCACGAATTTATGAACAATTGTTTGAATTGTGGACGTATACATTGTATTGAGGAAGGTCCAGGGCCTTGTTTTTATTGTGGAGAACCGGTAATCTTAAAATATACCAAATCTCCGACTATTGATCCTTATAACTGCCATTATTTGACGAGTAGAACGAAAAATATTTTAAGGAATTAAAGGGGGTCTCTAGGCAGCATTTTAGTAAAATTTGGGTCTCGTAGCTCAGTTGAAAGTTGGTTAAACGACACAGGGTGACTTGATTTTTTCGCTTTTCCAATCTCGTTTATGGATTTTTATTATTTTTTAATATCGAGAGCATTTTTTAATCGTTCCGAAACATTGCTTGGAATAAGCGTTATTTGACTAATAAGCTACGAGGCTCAAATTTTGGTAAAATGATCTCAAAGATCCTATAAATCCTTCAAATATTCTTCTAATTGCTAGATAAACAATTGATGGTATTTATTTAATAAATCTTTTATAGATTACAGTATTGGGGCAAGAAGTGTTCGAAAATCTCAACAAAAAATCCACAATCAGGTAGATTTTTATTGAAATAACCAAATAGAAATGTTCTAAAATCCAAATTTTTCAGACATAAAGAGAATAAAGTATTCGATGATGATAATGATTATTTTAAAACAACCAAAACTGGTAAAAGTGATAAACGTAAAATTGTTGTAGCCTTAGATTTTGCAACCCGTCGAATTATCGAAAGTACCGAGGAAGATTTGAAAATTAAACAAAAACTCCACGAAGACGTCAAGAAACATCTAGTAAATGTTGAGAAATTGTACAGAAAACTTCAAAAAGAAACAGAAATCCATACAGTATCGGTAAAGTGAAATTAACTCGCTAGAAATCGTGTCTAATTCTATTATTTTCCAGAATAATAACAACGATTTAGTAGATTTATTGATACAGATGCGGCATAAAAAACCACAAGGTATTGAAGATCTAAATGAAGATAATCGCGCTCAAATTATCGATTATGGTAAAATTTATGATGAAGTCGTTATCGCCAATAACGATTACGGCTTATGTTTAAGTTTACATCAACCCTATGCTAGTTTATTAGTAGCAGGAGTTAAGAAGTATAAAATTTAATAATCTTTTGATAATTTTATTAAGAAATTCTTTAGACACGAAGGTCGTACTTGGAAAACTAATCATCGGGGTCGTTTATGGATAGCCGCAGCCGTTAAACAACCAGATGACGATGAAATTACAGCTTTAGAAGATTTCTATCGGCATTATTACGATGATTATAGTTTGAAATTTCCACGAGAATATCCAACGAGTTGTCTATTGGGTTGTGTCTATGTTGAGGATTGTTTAGATCAGGAAACTTACAGGAAACAATATCCAAATGGTGAAAGTAACAGTCCTTATGTTTTAATCTGTTCGAATCCGATAATTTTACCGATTTTCTACCCGATTGTCGGTCAACACAAAATCTGTAAGTAGCATTTCGGGTTTACTATTGAGATTATTTGGAAATTTCCAGATCCTCTAGATAAAGAATTGCACAATTGCGCCAAATTATCAATCCGGCACGCCAAATACGGCATTGATTAAAGGTAATTTATTTTTAAATTAACATATATTACAAAAATTGTTTACAATAAATTATTCAATAAATATTGCCCCAGAATATTCGAGCAGATTAATTTTTAGGGGTCTCTTTGAGATTGGGGAAGAACGCTTCAATCGGTAGGATCGGATCGTCAGTTGCTAAAGTAAAGAAATTCGGTATTCTTCGACTATTCGTCGGTTGTAAATTCTTAAATAGGCCGTAATCATTTTTAGCTGATGATGTCAAATCGGAGACGCGTTGCGAATAATCCAGATCACTTTTTAAAATTTCCCGCGTTGTTTCACCGTAATTATCATCGATTTTATCGACAACCGGTGTAGTTGTCGCCGATATCGGGGTTGTTATCGGTACTTCTGTGATTTCATCGCTCGATAAATTCCCGTTATAATCGATTGTTTCCGGTACTGTTGGTTCTATTGTTGTAGTTTTCTCCTCAGTTTCGTTTTTGTATTTGTTGTAAATTTTCATCCGTAGACTGATCGGTGGCGGTCGTCTGCGTTGGAATAAGTTTGGCCGGATTGAAATTTTCGCCGGTACTGGTGTTGTTGATGTGGTTGTCGGATTTATCGAAGTACGGTGGCGTTCAAACGGCCTTAATCTTGTATTAACCGATCTTATGTTAGTATCGGTGATTATAGAGTCGGGGGTACTGCTACGATAACGCGGCTCTTTCGGCGTGAATCTCCGGATTGTTTCCGTTGTAGCCGATTCTTTTTCGTTACTCATTGTTGTCGATGAGAGTCTAATACGGTTTCTTTGTCTAGAACTCTCTGTTGGAACCGGGGTGGTAGCGCTGTATTTCTGTTTGTAATCCTTAACACTAAATCTGGGCCGATTTGAAATGTTGTACCGCATCGGGCGGGTTCTTATCCGATAGGCCCTGGTTGTTGTTGTTGTTGTTGGTGCTTCTGTTGTTGTCGTTGTTGTAGTTGTTGGTTCGGCGATTGTTGTAGTAATTTCTTCAACTTCCGGTTGTTGAATTGGCTCTTTAATCTCGGCTTCATTTATAGCTTCGGTTACTTGAACACTTTCATCCGATTCATTGTTTATTTGTGTTGTTGTTTCATATTTAATCGGTCTTAATCGCCGCCTGACCGGCTCTACAATCTCATTATTACCATTCTGTTGTCGATACTCTATCTTTGTATCATCAATCGGTTGTTTTGGTGTACTGATTCTATAACGCGAAGGTCTCCGTATCGGCCGTTCGGTTTCTTCGTAACTCTCTTGAGTTTTCTGCAATTCATAACTCTCCATTTCATAACTGTACGGTTCTGGTGTTGTTGTCGTAGTTGTTGTTGTTGTTGTTGTTGTAGGCCTCCTCCGAGTCGGCCGCCGTCTCCGTAACGGCCGCACCGGCTTCGGCGTCGTCACAATCTCCTCAATTGTCGTTAAATCCTCACTGATTGTTTCTTGAGCGAAATTCGGCTTACCCAAAATCGGATAATGCGTTGATACTTCTTTAACGTTGTAAAACGACGGATTTGGTGTTGTTGTTGGTTTTGTTGTTAGAATCGTGCGAAGATTCCCCGATAATTTGTTGAAGATCGTCGAAATTTCGCCCTGGGTCGGTGATGTGGGCGCTAGAGTTTCCGGCCGGTACGGTGTCGGTAGGAATGACGGTACATTCAATTCGATATCGAATTGAGACGGGCGATCTCTGAAGAGTTTCGGTGGAGGCGGCGGCGGCGGTGGCGGTGGCGGTTTCCGGAATCTTTGCGGAAATGTCGGCCGATCCTGCCAATTATTCACCAATTCTGTCACTTCATAAGTTTGTTGTAATTGTGGCGGTGTTGTTTTTTTAGCGCCATTATATTCATAATCCACATATTCCCCATTATAATTTGTCGGTATGCTGTTTTGGAATACATTGAGTTTCTCTTTAGTGATTTGAACTTGTATCGGTTTCTGTTGATAGAAATCGACAGATGATCGCGGCGGCACCGGTAATTGTAATTGCGGCTTCTCAATATCTTGTGGTGATTTATTTATGGGTTTCAATAAAGGCGGTGGTGGTACTAAATTCCTTGTATATTCGTCGTTTTGATCTTTAAATTGGTAATTAACGTCGTTAGTTTGCGGCGATTTTGGTAAAACGAAACCAGTTGTTGGATTATAAATTTGTTGTTGTTGGAAATCATGGAAACGATTAATGAAATCAACATGAGAATGTTGTTGATTGATTGAATAATGATTAGTTCCCGGTAAAGCTAAACCGATTGTTTCTCTTGTTTTTATATTATTCAAATTCGGCTTGAAAATCGTCGTATAACCGTTGGAACTGTGCGAACCAATAAAAATCTCTTCTCTAGTCCCTGGTTGTTGTTGTCGTACAGGTTTATTCAATGGTCGTTTCACTTTAACTGTACCTGGTGGGTATTTTTTTAAACCTTGCGGTCGTTGAACACCGTGCGTTGATGGGTGATGGACGCTAGCCCAATTTGGTGATTTCTGTCGATAAACTATCGGTTTAACTGTTGTTGTCGTTATTGGTGTTGTTGCTTTTATTGTTGTTAGAACAGGTGTTGTTTCAGCTTTTATACTTTCACCATTTTGATTTCTATAATGGAGTATTTGATTGTTTATCGGTTGTGATAGATGATTTGTACCGATTATCGGCCGCCAACCGTCCGAACTTATAGTGATTGTATCGTCGATTTGTCCATTAGAAATTCGTGCCATACAAATGGCTAAAACAATTAAAATTAATTTTAATTGTTGATAATAGGAAGAAAGTCTCACCTGTTGTTAGAAATAGTTTCCATCTCACTGGTGGCATTGTAACAGCTGTCTACTAGAATGAATTTATTAAAAAAATCGCATTAATTCATATTTTCACTTTTGCAATTTATGTTTTTGTAAAATTGTAAAATTATACTAGATAGAACTCTAATTTCTATCGAAATCAGCTTAATTCTCGATTTTTGCATCATCGAATTTCTCTTGTACTACTTCATTAAATTTAACAACAATTCGGCGATTTTCCAAGACGAAATCAGGAATAATTTTATCTAGATTAATGTTTATTTATAAAATAACAAAATAAGAGAGATTCTTATTGATTTAACTACAGTATCTAGTTTGATTATTTTCCGTTCTAATTTCCTAGATGTTTGTTTTTCATCAAACAACTCAAAAGTTCTTTGTTTTCCTCCATTATCTTTGAACAATTTCCAGCATATTATACTTGGAATAGAACCATAAAAGAAAAGAAGAAATATAGAGCTACCTATACGGTATTCAAACATCATGCACCGATTGTTAAACAGGAAATAACAAATTGAAAGTCTAAACGAAAACTTGTTGGATTCTTTTTCGTAAAATCGTTAAATTTCATCACATTACCCGTTCGTTAATTATAATCTTTTGGTTTTTTTTTCTAAACTAAAGTAGTTCAAAAAGAAGGGTAATAACTTTCATCTACATAAAATTTCCATGCTAAAGAGGCGATAATTAGAATGAAAATAATAACAATTTTAGATTGGCAGTATAGTTACTATTAAAATTCGACATGCAAGTAATAATGGAATTAGAACATAAATAGATCTACATAAATTTCGTATTTTCTCCTCCCTTATTGCCTAAAAGGACATTTTAAATTTAGAAAACATAATGGAATTACTACGCAACATCTAAAGAGTTCCATCTCCTTTGAGCGTACCTTTAATAGAGGAGTCTGTAGGAATAATACTGGAACTTTTCAAAGAATTTTCCATAAATGGTTATGCAACAAAATAGTGTGAATGAAAGTAAAATATCTATAGAAGAATTCTAGAATGGCTAGAAAATTAACAGAAACAAACATAAAAAAACAATGGAGATTAATGGGAGATTTTCCCACGATTTTATGCAAATCTCTCAACATTACACAATATCTTTCAGTTTTTTTTGCTTAAATAGAAATATGAATTGGGTTAATTAATTGATAATCATCGAGAAAATCTGGAAATTTCCTCGTCCATTATTTAGAGTGGAAAGAACCGGTGATTATTTCCCTTTATTTGTCTATATGGGAAAAAAGAACAATCACCGAAAGTTTAATAATTAAATATTGGGGATTTTATCGGATTATTTAAACTTTTAATGGAAATAATGCGCTGAAAAATAACCGATAATCTCATTAAAATTTCCTCAAGTTTGGAAAATAAAATTTGTAGGTAATGCAATTATAGTAATAAAATTTTAATGTGATTGTCCCCATATAAACATCCTATTTGCGTAAGTGTCTAATTTAAATACGGCCGTGTCCTGGGAGTAATCCCGCATTTAAATTCCTTAGAGTTCCATCACGATAATTCGTTAGAAAACAAGAATATTTACCTGTAACTAATTGAGAATTTAAACAAATATTTTCAAACAATAACAATGAAGAATCATACTAATAGCACTTTGTTTTTGTTCTTCGGGCGATACAGATTAGCACTTGTATAATGCACGATTCGATTGCGATCAACAAACTGAATAATAACGTTCTTAAACAGCTACTGAAGAGGAAGAAATCGGAGCGGTAGGTTGAATTAGAATTCCATGGCGATTTCTTAAAGTGGCAGTAGCAGCAGCAGAAGAGCAAGGTAGGATTTCAAATAATTATCCCCGCTTCGCAGTTAGTGAAACAGCCGCTATTCGAGTTTCATTATCAAAGAAAATTTAAATTGCGAATCTATTTGGGCAATGTGCAATTATTTCGCTTTAATTCCCATTAATATCATCGAAAATCGATGAAATTTCAAGAGTCTCAATTGGGAATTATTAATTTTCTAATTTAATTGTTTTCTATTGTTGTATTGTGAAATTATTCAAAGCACGAATTAGAGGAATCTGCTTTCTCTTTCTTCACTCATTTACAATAAGTTTTCAATTATTATTGGTATAGTGATGTATGGAATTAGAATTAGATTATCGGCCGGGGCTACGTTCTGGTACAAGGTAGGTCATCCGTTTGGACGCACTTTTAACAAGTGGATCGTCGTTCTAGATTTGCAAATAAATTATACAAAACAACAACTATATACGCTATAAAAATACCTACTTTCTTCATCTCCAACGTCGATATTTCGAATGATTTTTCCGATAATACTTGAGTAATAAAATGTAGGGATATTTGTCGGTTTGTTTTAATTGACTATTATTATTTTAATACGTTGTGTATGGAGCATGTAAAGTGTTACACTTAGCCGGAAATAGTAAGAGTTGACCGGAAATTTTCTTACAAAAAAATCCAACACATGACACTGTTTCGACACGTAGAATAATAGACGAATATTTGGGTTAGCGATGAAATGGAAAATTGTTGGGTCTTGGTGCTTTAAACTCAAAATTTCGGATATTTTCCGGTCTGGTTGTTTTCGATGATGATTTTCTATCAAACTGTGCAATCGATCAGATCCATGTTAAGTCAATTTTTATAGAATTTTGAAAGTTGTCTGTTTGAGAGGAGACTTTTTGTTAATTTAATTCAAAATAAATTCGGAACTCTTAATTCTGAACAAAATTCTGGTATTCAGTTTTGGCATTCTCATTTTAAGCTTTCTAAACTGCTTTTTGAACGATTGGAAATAAGATTGCTTACTATTTCGAATTTAAAGAACCCTTGTAAGGGCACAAAACCGATAATCGTTGAAGTAGGTGGGAATTTTTAAATCTCTTGGTACTTTAAACTCAAAATTTCGCTTATTTTTAATCTAATCAAGATAAAAAGTCCAGTTAGAATCTTTTCATTTTAAGTTATCGGTTATAAAATTTTGTGATTTAGAGCTTTTGGAAAATTTTTAGCTTTAACGGCAGACTTTTTAGTTATTTTTCAAAATAAATTTTAAACTATTGATTCGAATTTCCAAAATTATGCTTGCTCTAAAGAGAATACGAGTAGAAATACTCGTGAATCTCAATATAATAAATTAAAATTCTAGACCTCTGAATAAACGAAAAAAAGAGATCGCTTATTATTTTGTATGAGGCATTATAAGGCCCTTGTATTGGTCCAAAAATTTGAGTTGTATTATAATTTGTTAGAATTGATAGAAAATTGTTGGATCTCTTAGTGGATAGATACTTTAAAAAATCAAAATTTTAGATATTTTTGAGTCTAGGATAATTTTTGTGGAACAGAGATGTATGTTTTATCAATTTCAAGATAGAATATCGATTTATAGTTCAAGTTTTAGAACATTTTCGCCTTAAAATATCATAGAATTTTACGATTTAGATCTTTTGGAAAGTCTATTTTATTGTTAGAGTTAATTTTCGAAATAAATTCTCAACTTGTATTTCAAATTTTAAAAAATATACTTCTTCTAAAGGCGTTGCTAATAGTCGTCATTCTTAATTAAAATTGTCTAAACTGCTCTTTAAATAAACGGAAAAAAGAGATCGGTTCTTATTTTGTATAAGACATTAAAGGACCCTTGAATCGGTCCAAAACTTGGAGATCTATCTGGAACCAAATTATTAAATGATCCATAACTTTTACTTGTTGGAGTTTATAGAAAATTTTTAAGTCGCTTTGGTACCTTAAACTCGAAATTACATTAATTTTTCAGGTTTTTTTTAAGATAATTTTCCTAGAATGGAGATTTAAGGTCGAAAATCGACGTTGATTAAAATATCAATTTACGCTTTAGATCTTTTGAAAAATTTGCCTATTTGAGAGGAAAGTTTTTAGTCAATTTTCAAAATAAATTCAGAACTTCTAATTCAAATTTTAAAAACTTCGCTTATTCTAAAGAGAATGCTGTTAGAGAACAAAATACTCGTCATTCTCAGTTAAAATTTTCTCAACCGCTTTTTGAATAAATGAAAACAAATCGCTTATCTTGTGTGAGACATTATAGGGCCCTTGTATAGTCAGGTTTTAGAATATTTTCGTCTTAAATATTACTTTTTATAGAATTTTATGATTTAAACTTCTGGATTGTTAGCAGAGACTTTTTAGTTAATTTTCAAAATAAATTTTAATTCGCATTTCAAAAGTTGTTTATTGTACAGCATTCTCAATTAAGGTTTTCTAAACTGCTCTTTCAATGAATAAATAAGCAAATAGCCCATTATTTCGTATGAGGATATTATAAGAGCCTTATTCCGGCCCCAAACTTGTAGTTTTATTAAGAACCGAATTATTGAATGATCGATAACCCTGTGCACTTCTACTTATTGGAGTTTTCTAATTTGTCTTCGTATACATTCTCGTCCATTTTCCCTCTCCGACCTTTATATGGATTTTCAATTTAATTTGTACTCAACTATGACACAGTAGAGAGCTTTATGTTGTATATCATTTTTTTTATATCTTTCAACATACAGGGCCTTTCACTTAAGAGTCTATAGTTTATCTGACAACTCCCATTATTTGACGAGCGATTTGAAAAATATTCGAAGGATTTATAGGAGGGTCCTGCAGATCAATTTACAAAAATTTGAGCCCCGTAACTCATCGCCACAATTTGGTCAAAAAACGCCAGTTTTAGTTAATGTTGCGATTGTTTCCCGAATCAATGTTAGAATATGTCTTTCCATTCCAGAATCAAATTGAGAAAAACCAACGCAGGGCCAATTTGCCATTCGGGGGGAGTCACATTTAGAAATTGCGACATGGTTTTTTGACCAACTCACTGAGCTTCGGGGCCCAAATTTCGGTAAAATGATTTATAAACCAGCGGAATATTTTCGAAATCGCTAGTCAAATAATGGGAGTTGCTACAATTATACTTTTGAATGGAAAACACGAAGTGTCCGTGTTTATTTTCTTCAATAATAGAAAATCGAGAAATTCTAATTGTTTATTCGATTAAAGATAGGTACATTTATCACAATGATTTTTTATATTATTTTCCATATCTAACATTCAAGTATCTAAACATTGATACATTATTTCCTCATCTTATTAGCAACAATTAATTTTATTCTAGTGGACGATTGTCGTAATGGTTTAGCTACTTTATAATAAAATTGTGTGGGTTGTATAGCGCGTTTCACTAAAAATTATCTTACATCATAACTAGATACATATTTTTTATTAGGTAATAATAATAATAACATTTATTAATTAGAGAATTAAGTGCAATTTAACAGAAATTACCCAGAAATAAAACCATTTTGTGATGGAGTAATTTTTATAATAGAACAAATTGGTCCCAATTTTGGAGAAAATCAAATTAAAATAACCGACATTTAAAACTAGTCTATTCTTATATTTAATTTCTATCTAATAGGGTTGGAGTTTGGCTTACGTTTGTTTGTCTAGGTAAACAATTATTTTTTTATCAAAAAATTGTTGTTCATTAACAGGACTCGATAAAAGTCCGAAGATTGAGATTAGGACCTTTATAGAGTGCTTAAACTACTTACATTTAGATAAATACGTTCAACATTTAATACAAATCTTAATAATTAGCACTCAGTCTTGGGTGCATTACAGTACACAACTCATACGAGTACACTTATTGGTATAATTGAGTAATTAGTCGTCTAATAATAAATCCAATTTAATTCTATTTGAGATTATAAAAAGTTGTGTCACTTATTATTTAGGACAAATACAGTCCGATTTTTCAGTATTTTTAGCGTTAATTAATTGTAAGATTAGAATTTTCGGTTTTATTTGTTGTTGTTGTCTTTTGGCAGTAGATAAACGGGCGATTCTGTTAAATATTAATTGTAATTTTTTGAGTTTATCTCAATTAGAAAAATACCGTAATTATTGAGCTTGAATGGTGTAAATTGCGATCTTATTTTATTTGTTTTATGTCAAAATTGTTATCTCATCCATTCTATGTCACATTCACTCGTACACACATGTTAAATTGCGTGAAAAAGATCATCCACACGGGTTTCTTGTCGTTTCCATCCGTCCGGCACCTGTATTTGACTCGGAGATTTTACAATTCGGACGATTGAAACGAACATCTGTCCCTAACAGTAGGTATTTGTTGGAAATAGTCTTCCTCTCATCCTTTCATCCGTCCATACAATTGTCGCTGGTTTTTCTCTTATTAGTTTTTTAGAATTTCCACTTTATAAAAATCTGATAATGGTTAACCAATTATTGCTTTTTCTCGACCTTCTCCACCGGACCACATTCGACGGACATTTGTTTAAAATGTGAAATCCCCAAATGCACTCCAATCGACTTCATCGAACCCATTAACGGCTGTATCGCCCAAATTGTGGCAATACAACGATGAATTCATTGTAGTCTCGGCTGTATAGGCCGAATGGGCTGCGCCCCAGCCACAATACGCTGCCATTGCGTTCTGGCCCCAGCCCCAGCCGTGACCCCAATCAATCACAACACCGGATAAGACAGTATGATCGGCATCGTAATTCTTTGTTGTATTAGTTTGGGATGTTGTCGAGATCTTTGTTGAAGGTGACGGCCGATGGCAGGGATTTGTTGCTGTAAGAATGTCCAAACAAAGTTAAAGCTGCAATGATGGAATGTTGTTTTGGGGACTAAATTGCGATACTATTGAATATTTTCCCTAAATTACATGTGCAACAATCCGAGCCCTAAACGAGTAAACGCTGATAAATTCCCTAAAGAATGGCAAATTAAGAGCAACGATGTACTTGTGCGTTATGTTATTTAAACTGCGCTCCTCTTTTGTAGCTCTTGTGGCCGAAAAATTCCACAAAACGTCGGCATAAATCTAATAAGTTACCGTGAAGATGACAGATGGAACTTAATTACGAAATACCACCGTTGAATTCTATACGAACCGATGAATATTTCAGGCATTTTGAAATATTACACGATTCACTATTTGAAATTGAAATTGCGTCAATATTGACGCATCTCTATGATGATAATAACGGTGGAGATGTGAAGATATTTCGCACAAGCTCCTTAAATCGCCAATATTTGTGCGTCTCGAAGGTTCAGGAACAAACAAATAAACCGACTTTGATCGTCTAATAAATAATTCATATTGCCGCTTTTAAAAATCTATAACAATGATGCGTACCTACGTGGAAATATGCGGATATCGCTCCATTTTCGGCGGGGTGGGCAATTTCAATCAATTTTACAAATATCAAAACTGGTCGTTTTCCGATAGGGGAATTGCATTCGACAAGATAGAAGTGGGTCAGACATATTGGCGGATCTTCCCTACTGTATGGTTTTGTTGTTTGTGCATCGATTTTCTAGCAGCGATTTCGCTGTGTAACAATAAAAGACTAGCGAATCCTCACCCGATAGATAACTTTTTAATTTTTTTATTCGGCTATATTAGTAGAGTGTCTGTTTTTTTTTTAATTTGAATTTAATCGGTTTTTTTGATACTAACCGTGCTTCTGTTGCTGTTGCTGGCAAACGTCCCTTTCGGGCGTCAACGAAAGACGTTTACTGTCGAGCGGTAGATGGGGTGGAGGCGGTAACTGTGAAACAATCACACAATCAATACACAAAATCCATTGGGATAAAGATTGTTGTTGTTGAGAAACTTGCCAATTAGTTTGCAAGAAATAATGCGTAATCGGAAACGGACAGGTAATTGGAACAATACTCGTCGTCATCACCATAACGATTTATTAACGAAACAGTATTAAATAACGAATTTTTCGCTGTCTATTTTATTAATTATTGCAGATAATAAATGTGACGAGACGGTCGGTGGATTTAATGAGGATTTTTTGCTAAATTTATTGTCTTTGTCTCGTTTATTTTCCAAAAACTTAACTCACTCTACGTCTTAACGTTAAAATATTTAGACGGGAATTTCATATAAAAGCTTCTAGCACAAAATCAACTTATTTTTTTGGAGAATTTCCTTGGAATAAAGAAGATTCATTTAGTCAATTTCAAGGTAGAATAGCGACTTATAATACAGGTTTTAAATTAACAATTTTTTTAAACTTTGCGTTTTAAATCTATTGGAAAATTACGAAAATGTTAATAGAGAACAAAATATTTTGCATTTTCAATTAAACTTTTGTAAACTGCTCTTTGAATAAACGAAAAAAGGAGATCACTTATTATTTTGTATGAGATACATCGATCCAAAACTTGGGGTCTATCTGGGACCGAATTATTAATCGTGAACACCTTTCTGCTGCAGTTCATGGAAAATGGATCTAGACAAATTATATCCAAAATTTTAGATATTTTTTCGTCTAATCGTCTTTCTAAGATAGTTTTCGTGGAACGGAGATTTATCTTAGCCAATTTTAAGATAGAACATCGATTTATAATCCAAGTTTTCGTCTTAATATATCAATTTTTATAAAATTTTACGACTAGAACTCCTGGAAAGTTGTTTTATTGTTAGAAGAGACTTTTTGGTTATTTTCAAAAATAAATTCTGAACTGTTAGTTTAAATTTTAAAAATTATGTTTATTCGATTGCATTCACCTGCTCTTTGAATAAACGAAAAAAGAGATCCTCATTATTTTGTATGAGGCATTTTAGGGCCCTTGGAGTGCTATCTAGAATCCAATTATTAAATAACAGTTGCACTTTTACTTGTCGGAGTTGATAAGAAATTTTTAGATCTCTTCACCACTCAACGGGGGTTCACTTTTAGTCATTTTCATGATAGAAACGCGGCTTTAATCCAGGCTCTATTTTTGTGTTAACTTATCAATTCTTATAAAATTTCCAGATTTAGATTTTTTGAAAATTTGTCTATTTGAGAGCAGACTTTTCAAAATAAATAGTAAACTTTTAATCTAGGTGTTAAAAATAATGTTCTAAAGCATTCTCATTTAAAGTTTTCTAAACTGCCCTTTGAACAACCGAAAAAAGGAGTCAGTTATCAATTTTTATGAGACATTGAGTCGATCCAAAACTTGAAGTTCTACCTGGAACCGAATTATTCATCGCAACTTTACTCGTTAGAGCTAATGGGAAATGGATTTCGATAAATTAAACTCAAAATTTTAGATATTTTTTAGTCTAATCGCCTTTTTTATTTTTATTTTAGCCAATTTTAAGATAGAAGTCTTAAAATACCAATTTTTATAGAATTTTACGATCAGAACTTTTGGAAAGTTTATTTTATTGTTAGAAGAGCCTTTTTAGTTATTTTTCAAAAAAATCGCCGGAACTTTCAATTCAAATTTTAAAAATTATGTTTATTCGAATGCATTCTCAATTACAATTTTCTAAAATGCTCTGAATAAACGAGAAAAAAGAGATGGCTCATTATTTTGTATTTACGAGGGTTTGTAGGGTCCTTAGAGTTTTATCTAGAATCGAATTAATAACTATGCACTTTTATTTGTTGGAGTTGATAAGAAATTTTTAGATCTCTTGACAACTCAACAGGGGATTCATTTTTAGTCATTTTCATGATAAAATCGCGGCTTTTAATCCAGGTTTTATGATATTCTTGTGTTATCAATCCTTATAAAATTGCGGTTTAGATTTTTTGTAAAACTTGTCTATTTGAGAGCAGACTTTTCAGTTAATTTTCAAAATAAATAGTTTTAATCTAGTTTTTAAAAATTATGCATGTTCTAAAGCATTCTCTTCTAAAGTTTTCTAAATTGCTCTTTGAATAAACGAAAACATAGATCGCTCATTATTTTGAATGAGGTTGTGTATTGATCCAAAAGTTCTATCTGAAACCGAATTATTAAATGAACGATAATTGTACTTGTTAGAGTCGATTGAGAATTGTTGGGTCTTTTAGTAGGAACTTTAAATTCAAAATTTTAGATATTTTTCATGATAATTCAGGATAAATTTCGTGCTAGAATATTTTCGCCTTGAAATATCAATTTTTGTAGAATTTGCAGAAAGTAGATCTATTTTAGAGGAGACTTTTTAGTTAATTTTCACAATAAATTCAGAACTTTCGATTCACATTTAAAAAAATTATGTTTGCTGTCTATTTTATTATTTGTTGAAGATAAACGTTACAAGACGGTCGTTGGAGGGAAGATTTTGTTAAATTTATTGTCTTTCATCTCGTTTATTTTCCAAAAATTTAACTCAATCTACCCTCGGAAATATCAAATTTCATCCAACGTTAAAATATTTAGACGGGAATTTCATATAAAATCGAATTCTATTCCACACGTACACAGCAGAACAACAATAGAATTAGATTATGTGTTAGAAAAACTTCTATTTTCTCTTATAAAAATCGAATTGACGATGATTAAACGCCGTATTTGCCGTTCAATTCCACCAAGAATCTTCAGACACCAATCCGTTCTTAGTCTATAATTCCTGTCACATCCACCGAACTTATCAACCGGATAACACTAATCTATCATCCGCTAATAACAACAACAACATTAATGACGATGATATTGCTGGAAATGTTGATGTCGGTTTTCCGGGGACTACTGGCATTTAACCCAAATTTCGACAGGTCAATATCCGATTTGAATGCGCCAACAACAAATAGATGGACGAATAACATCAACGATAAATGTATAAACGACAAAAACGGCCCATCATCATTGGGGGTTGCTATTATGACGGCTGTTATATTGGTAAACGGTGTAGTTTATTTGGATCGATAAAATTTGGAAATAAAACCTGCAAGTTTTGTTTCCTATCCGTCAAAATTATAAAAATTCTACTTACTGTATTGCTGATGGCCGTCATCCAGTCGCTAGCAATAACAACAAAATTTCATTAGTTCGAATAAAAATTGATGTAAAAGGTATTGATTTGTTTCTAGAACAATTTACAAATTAATGGGTTTTGTTGCTGAACTTGTCATGATTGAGATTGTTTTAGTTATAGGATTGTAGAATAATGAGAGTAGATATAAAAAAGAATAATAAATACTTTTAATTAAACTCAAAATCGAACAATTTCGGGCGCTATCAATTGCCACCCAAATCAATATTTCTTCGTTAGTTCGGAAATTGTCCAAATTACATGGAAATCTTTAAAACGGGTAGCTTTTGCAATTAATTGAAAGACAAAGGCGAATAAATTGCGATTTCGTCACTTACTTGACTTCCGCTGGGGATTGGGCCATGAGCCAATGGACCTGGTGTGGGTTCCTATTGCCGATGGCCAACAGTTGTCCTATGTGGCAATTGTGGGGGAACGGCGGCCGTTTCGGCACTTGCCGCGTCCATTCCCCAACGGCCAACAATTCGGGGGCATCGGCGATACGGACGCGGCCCCGTGGCTTGTACACCCCCTTGTCCTTGTACCATTCCAATGTCGAGTCTTCATAGAGGATGAACCATTCTTCGCGCCAACTCTTGCAGAACAGACCTCCTTGAAAATTGAAATATTCCAACGATAATAGCGAAAGAATTCGAATCATTTACGTATTTGTAGCTTACAAAACGCGAATATAAAAGAAATGGGTGAAGCTTTTTAAAATCGAACGAAACGCGTCATTATGTTAGTTTTCAAAAGTGTATATTGTTGGAGCTTCGTTAGAGAGTTTATTGAGGAAGAAAGACGCGAATATTATTTCCGTTCTGTTTCACTAAATGCAGGTATTTGCCTAGATTTAGTGGGTTGAATCAATTTTTGTAAAATAAACAGCGATCCTTCCAATAATCCGGAGCGCTCACAACTGTATTTCAATAATTTCGGTTGTTCCCACATTTCTATCGCGAATTTTAATCTCTAAATTACGATTTTTTCTCGATTTCCTCTCGAACTTTCCCCGGTATGGAAATTATATTCTCCCGGTGCTCTTGTGAAACTTTCAACAATATTCCTAATTATACGGATTTTTTCTGCCTTCCGGTTGGAGCGCTCGGGAATTCGACCTAAATCAAATGATGGAACGGTACAGAACAAGTTTGTACGAAAAGAACGGTGTTACATTTATACGAAAACTTCTTAAATACACTACAAGTTTGTTATGATTTGTTAGACAAGCACTATCTCAAGTCAAAAGATCTAAATTGTACTGTTAATTGAATTTCAAGTTTGTTGTTTTTTCTTCTCATTTTGTTGCCGAAGTCTGGCCGAACTTCGCGTTATTTATTATCTTGTTTTTGGAAATAATTAAACTAATAATCTTGTCGAATTAGAGTTGTTATTGTCTACTTATTAATAAACTCGAGCAATTTGTTAGCAATTAGGCAATTGTGATCCATGTTCGTTTCTATTGTCGTTAAAATTGAATCAATCAAATAATTTAATAGACTTATAAATCCATTTGGAAACTTTTTCGGAAATTGCTGCCGGTTATTTCAACATTGTCGAAATTGATTTGACTGCAAATTAATCGCGATCAACATTTTCTAGAGTTGTTGAAAAAGATTGATCGGTTGTTTATTTCGCGATAAAAACGACAACAGAATAAATTATACCGCCACCGGATACCTTGTAGTTTTATGAATCGATAAATACCAGAAATCATACCTTATAGCGAAGTCGTCTTATCTAATTTCCACTCGGTTGATTCCCAATATTTCCCTTTATATTTTTGATAATGAAACTAGTATTGTTTCGCTTATCTCTAGTGTAAATTAGTATTAGTAACAATTAGAATTATTGATAAACTAGGCAAATTCGCCTTTGGGTATAAATGGTGGATGCGCCGGGTGAGCTTTATTAAAAATTAATTTCATCTTTAATGATTAAATACAAAAAAGAAAAAATCTCTCCAATCGAATGGAAAACGTAATGAAAAATTACAAAACCCACACTCATCCACCTTAATCGAATTTCCAACGAATGATTACACGATTTTCAACTTTTCAGTTTATAAATTGACGAAACCGATTGAAATCGACTTGGAGATACAGTAATGTTGACATTTTAAAAGCCCCAATTCCAACCGGAAAGCCCACAATTTTCGTTATTAGAATAATGCGAATAATGAAAAGTGGAATTTTATTGGTGAGACACCATTGTAGTTGATGAGATTGGACTTGACGAAAAACCTGGTCACGTATCGTCTTTCTTTTCAAGGGTTGTTTGATAATCGATTTGAATGAGGGTCTGTTCGAATATTGTTCATGATGAACTAGACCAAAGGAGACGGGGAAAAAACGGATGAATCTAGCAATTTCGAGGGGCTTAAACGCTACCAAAATGGAATATATCGCTGGAGTTTGGTTGAGTAAAATAAGACTCTCTAGTGCTCTTTTTAGAGATTGTGTTGTCGGCTATAACCCCGTATTTCTTTGTTAAAACGTGCACAACTAGCCTCTAGTTGAGACAGTTTTATTGGTTTGTGGGTCGTTATTTATGGTTTTGTTGCAGACTAGATTTTATTACTTCTAAATTGTGTTCAAGTAATGTAGTTGAGATCAAAAGGTATGCCTCTACATAGAGACAATAACAGTAAAGAATATTCGCTTTAATCAGACCAAACCAATCAAGTATCGGTAACAATAAATCTAAAACAGATTGAATTTTATCTGGATTTATTCATATTAGGTACACAGAATTGTCACATTGACAGCAAATGTTGAAATTGAAGTAAATAGCCCTTTCCGGGCTTTACGGTTCAAATATTATTGTTGGATTCTCTTTTGCGTTGAGATTTGTTTGAAATTAAAGCTAAAACTTTCCACAATTTCCATTTCTATTATTGTACCATCTGAATTTCATATATTTTAACACGCTTTATTATTATTGTTACGTTGGGGAATTTTTAGAAAAAATTAAAGAGAAAGAGCGAGAATTTGATTAATATGAGACCTTTTCAATAGACAAAAACGATGGAGTTTATTTCCATATTTTTTTGTGAGGGATTGTTGTCAACTCTGACTTGTATAGCCATCGAAAAAACGACTCTAATATACAACTTTGTTAGTTTTTTTATCTACCTTTAGAGAATTTCCACTATACAGGGTGAGCCAAGT
>JACDRP010000612.1:0-31320 GCA_013841185.1 Hycleus phaleratus | reverse complement strand
AGTTAGGGATTTTAATGGTGTTAGGTTCTCGTCAATCTTCCAATATGTGACTGAATTTGATTTAAAAACAACGATTTTTTCAGTGAATTAGTGTAGTCAACAAAAATTAGTATATGTAGAAAAATAATAATTTCTATTCTTATTTAATTTGAATTTTTTAAAAATTTCAATTATTGGCATTTGATACCGCTTTCTTGGAACAAACCTATCAATCTTTGTATCGTGCAGGATGTGGCTACGGTGCCGTTTATTGCCAGCTGTTCACAACTGACAATCAATTACCAACTTAACAAAAACAAAAATGTCTTATCAAGTTTTCAATCAAAAATATTAATTAAAATCGATTTATTTAAATAAATTACCATGGATTTACCAATAAAACTTATTTTATTTTATAGTTCAGCATTTAGTGTTTCTATTTTCTTAACTGTAAGTCTTTTTATAATAATAATAGATGGTTTAGATTTAATTATTCTTTAACCGTAGATTTGTATTTATTTAATTGCCACATCAAAGGGTTATCCGGTGATAAAACGTAGCAGAAAGGAGCGATATTGTATAGATCCGATAACAGGGGACTCTATCGAATTCCCATCAATCGATGATGCACCAACGATAGATTTAAGTGTGATAATTCCGGCTTATAATGAAGAGACTCGATGTAAAAAAATTACAGGCTGTACAACGGTATTTCACCTTACAATCGTAGATGCTTAACAAATGTACAAATCTACGACACTAGCTGAAATACCGTTGCCACCTAATTAGCTAGATATTGAATGAATTTCGGCCAAATTTCAGTGACCCCAATGTTGGATGAGTGTATAGAATTCCTAGAAAATCGAAGTAAATCGACTAGTTTCACCTACGAGATTATTGTTGTAAGTGACGGCAGCACCGATGGGACGTTAACTGTAGCAAATCGCTATTGTAAGAAATTGGGCGTTGATAAATTTCGGATATTAGATTTGGAAACGAATCGGGGGAAAGGTGGAGCTGTTCGTTTGGTAAACACCCGAGAATTTGTCAAGATTTTGATTAAATTTGTAATTTTAGGGAATGTTGGGCGCACGTGGGGCGGTCTTGTTGTTTGCCGACGCCGATGGGGCAACGAAATTCCCCGATCTTATCCAATTAGAAAAAGCTTTAGAAGAATTGATTCAAAGTAATCTCTAATTGTTGTTGAATTATCGATATTAAAAGTTGATTTTCAGTTGATTATTGCAAGAATCGGGTTGGTGCTAGTGAAAAATCGGCGATAATCATCGGTTCCCGTGCTCATCTCGAACAAGACGCGATTGCTAAACGGAATTTCTTGCGCACAATTCTCATGTACGGTTTCCACTTTCTTGTATGGTTCTTTACTGTTAAAAACATTAAAGATACACAATGCGGCTTTAAATTGTTTACACGTAAAGCGGCACAATTGTGTTTTTATAGTATACACGTAGAACGTTGGGCTTTCGATGTGGAATTATTGTATATAGCCCAACAATTACAAATACCAATTTGTGAAGTTGCTGTAAATTGGACGGAAATCGATGGGTCAAAACTAATACCGATCTTGAGTTGGTTACAAATGGGTAGAGATTTATTATTGATATGGTTGAGATATACAATCGGGGCATGGAAGATTAAAGCTAAAGTTTAAAAATTTTAATATTTTTCTAATATTTACAATATAGAATGGAAATTGAAAGTTTCATTATTCGAAACCTATGATAATATCTCAACAATTGGTAGAAGAACATTCAGCATTCTTTCACGAAATTGTTGATTATTCTCGAATTCAACAACAACAAATTTACTGCGATTAATGAAGGTGAATTCTTGAAAATTATCGAAATCCGATACGATTCTATCGGATAATTCGCTGGATAACCAAGTATTAGTACCGAACATGGCCGATTCGATTAGAGCGAACAACTTGTACGTCTCCAAACTTGCCAAAAGTTGGTCTTTTGGGAATATTTCCGGTTTTAAATCGTAACGTTTCAACTCTGCTATGACAGTTTGATAATAGATATCGATTAATTTAGCGAAATTTTCATCGACAAAATCTCGTTTAAAATTCATAAAAATCGCCAATAAAACATCATCAGCAGCTGGCACATAACGAACTAATTGGAAATCAACAAATACGCAATCTAAATTTTGATTGAACATCATATTGTTGCACCATAAATCATCGTGGCACAGTACATTGCGGTATTTTCGAGACGGTTTCAATAATTCTTTCAATTCTCCGTAGATGAAGTTGCGCAATTTCGAACAAATCTCATCGATATTATCGATTTGGGGTATCAATTTTAGACAATTTATTACGCAATTCGTTGACGATTTCACCCATTTATGGCGCGGATGGCCGTCAATAAACGAAAACGTCGATTCTTCCAATTCTGTAACGAATTTTTCGTTTAGACGCAACGAATTTAGTTCTTCGTAAATCAACGTCGATGCATGAAACCTTCCGAGAGTTGCCATAATAGAACGCCCATATTCCATATTTAAATAATTATTGTCGGCTAATTTGAAGCCTTTATTGAATAAATCCTCCATTACGATGCATTTATCGGTTTTGACATGGTAACAATACGGCGCGAATTGTTTCCCGGCGATTTTCAAGAAATCACTCAACAGATTTTCGTGCACCAACGTTTCTTTGCGGAAAATTCCCATTTTTTTCACATAGTCAATTTGTGATTGATTGAATAGCGGTGGAGTTTTCATGAAGAAATCTCTCTCTTCTATCGCGCTATCGCCACCTTTTGTGATCGAATATTTGATGATTACGCGGAAATGATCACCTAGAAAACCGACAACTTTGTCACTAGCCTTTTGTATGCGATAGTCGATAATTGTGATCGGGTCTTTGGTTATTTTTTTCAAAATTTTACAACAATCGTCTTCATCTAGAAGCTCTTCTACACACTTGCTCACCATGTTTACTGAACAAATTTGTGGATATTTTAGTGTTTTTTGACGAAACTCGCCAAAATTTATACGAGTCGCTTCTGTTTGAATTCATCTTATTTTAATATTTACAGGCCATTGTTGTGCTTTTCTATAATTAATTAAAATAAATAAATTCATCCTATTTTATTTGTTGAATGCTGTTTTAAATAATAGTGTGACATCAAAATGTTAAGTTCTTTATCTGCAGACAAAGTCTTGAAAGAAACAAAACTAATAGACTGCTTAGGTGAGATTTTAATTCTTATTTATTAAAATTTACTTAAAATATCAGTTATTTAAAGGTATATGCAAATTAAATTAAGATTTTAACAATGATTCCCTAATAAAAATGTGGATATTAGACAATCGTCCAGGTGTCCCTCTCCCATTTTAACGAAATCAGGATGTGGTGTTCTTCGTTGAAATCCTAGTTGTAAACAGCATGTATCTACCATCAAAGAGGTTTGGAAAGTTTCCCATTTTTCTAGAATTAAAAAGAACGAAGAGCGACACATTCAAATTTCATCAAATTTGGAGAGGGACACCTGAGA
Source organism: Hycleus phaleratus (assembly GCA_013841185.1). NCBI lineage: Eukaryota > Metazoa > Arthropoda > Insecta > Coleoptera > Meloidae > Hycleus > Hycleus phaleratus. Next base: position 27,814 of record JACDRP010000612.1, on the reverse strand, counting down.
ATGGCCCTTTGTTAGTTGGAAATATAAATGGACGAATTGTACCATCAAAGAAATTTGAAAAGCTTCCTATTTCTAGTTCTTATAGGAAATTCGAAGGAATTAAGAAGGAGAACTTGTAATTTCAGATATATCGAAAAATAATGTGAATACTGTGATGGGTCCTCATTAGAGAGGTTTTACTGTCAATGAGAGGATTAGTTGGAGATTTACCATTACAGGGATTTGAAAAGCTTTCCATTTCGGGTCTTGCTGATAAGTTCAAACGAATTAGGAATGGAAAATTTTCAGGCTTTAAGTATGTGAATGCTGCGATTATATCCGCATTAGAGAGGTTTCATTGAGAGGGACAACTAGGAATGTTGGCTTGTTAATTGGAGATATAAACGGGCTGAATTTTCACCATAAAAGAGGTTTGAAAAGCTGCCCATTTCAGGTCTTTCTGATAAGCTCAAACGGATTAAAAATGGGAAATTTCCGAGCTTTAAGTATGTGAATGCTGCGGTGTTATGCCCTCATTAGAGAGGTGCCATTGAGAGGAACACCAAGGAATATTTCTTTGTCAGTTGAAGATACAAATAGACTGAATTTTTATCATCACAGAAATTTGTAAAGTTTACCATTCTGGTATTTGTGACGAGTTCAAAGAAATTTAAAGCCACGAATTTCGTCAAAATCAGAGAGGGACATCTGGGAATGTTTCCTTATTAGTTGGCGAAATAAACGGACTGAATTTTCACCATAAAACGGGTTTGAAAAGTCCCATTTCTGGTTTTTCTGGCAAACTGCAAGGAATTAAAAACGGGAGAGTTCTAGGCTTCAAATAAATGTCCTCATTAGAGAGGTTTTATTCATCACTTTCACTTTTTGATTTACAATAAAGTTCAAGGCACACTTTTGAGGAAAGTCGCTGTTGAAATGGTTTCAATTGCGGCAATTTGATGGTCAAAAATCTTCAGCAATAAATAAAAATGTTTCAAAATAAACAACGGTAGAGGGAAAACTCAAATTTCGAGACTTAAATTTATGTTAGTTTATGTAAAATCATTGTTTACAATTAATTATAGTTTATAGTTAATGTTTTGTCTACTTTTACTGCTACATCATAGTTTTTATACTAAAATAATGTTTTCCTTGAACTGAACATTTTTAAAGCGATTTTTTCAGAAGATAATATTATCAGCGGATTTTTATCTTTATTAATATCACAGTGTATGAATAAATTTATTTTTGTGATGTTGAATAAAATTCCAACTGCGTACAGGAAAACAGCATTTCAACATTAATTGTATAGAGTAGGAGGTGATGTTTTAGTCAATTATCAATTGTATAATCAGTGAAATATTCTAAACTGGTACATCAAGGCCGATTTATGAATGCATGAATGAATGGTGCATTTTGTCATTATTGTGAATAAACCGACGAAATGGAGACGCAGTAAGTATAAAATCGATAAATTTCAAATAAAATTAATCTATAAATTACAGAAATAAAGAAGTGAAATTCTTCATCCACGATTCCGAACATACAGGTGAGTATTGTAGACCAAAATTCTGTTGCTATTGTAGTAATATCGATAAATTTCCAGTTAAATTGGCGAATCTAACACCGGAAACGTCGCTCAATTATTACCTCCGTAATGTACTGAATTTGAAAGGCACCAAGAGTATGTGTTTAGAGGGTGGTTGTGGTTCTTGTGTTGTAGTCATCGAACGTATCGATCCTACCACTAACAAAACAACATTTCTAGCCGTTAATTCCGTAAGTTTTAACCCCGAAAATGCCTCTCGAATAATCGAAAAATTTAGTGTCTAGTTCCGATATTATCCTGTCATGGTTGGCGGATTTACACCGTTGAAGGCATCGGCGGGCCCCTCAACGGCTACCATCCAATCCAAGATATCCTAGCGAAATTCAATGGAACACAATGCGGTTTTTGTACGTCCGGTATGGTGATGAATATGTACGCTCTATACGAGAATGGTAATTTAACGATGAAAGACGTGGAGAATTCGTTCGGTGGTAATCTGTGTAGATGTACCGGATATCGGCCGATTTTAGCCGCTTTCAAATCGTTGTGCCAGGACGCCGATCCGAAATTAATTGGGAACGTTGATATTGAAGATATAAAGCTGTGTTCGAAGCAATCGTGTACAAAAAAATGCGGTTTATCGTGTAAAATCCAACCATTATCGCTCACTTTGGGCGATAATAATTGGTATATGGCGACGACAGTGAAGGAGATTTTCGATATTATCAAAACTATCGGTGACAAGAAATATAGATTTGTTGCGGGCAATACCGCTCAAGGTAATTGGCAAAATAAATGGTAATACGAGTGGATTAAATTTTGATTTTTAGGCGTCTATCATGATGATACAACCGCTGATGTTTATATCGATATCAATAATGTTGATGTATTAAAAATGAAGCACATTACTGATAATAAACTAATTGTCGGTGCTTGTACGTCGTTAACCACAACAATGTCGATTTTCAACGAAATCGCGGCCGCAAATCCGAAATTTGCCTATTTGAAACAACTAGCCGATCACATAGATCTTGTTGCTAATGTTCCAGTCAGAAATGTACGCGATTTTTTCAAAAATTGAACAGATCTAATAATGTTTTTCAATTCTAGATGGGTACTCTGGCCGGAAATTTGATGATCAAACACGCACATAACGAATTCCAATCGGATATTTTCCTAATTTTGGAAACTGTCAGTGCTTTAATTACAGTCATTGATGGTAGAAGTGTCCAAACTGAATTGTTGCCGAAAGATTTTATCAATTTCGATATGAAAGGGCGTCTCATCTATTCGATAACATTGCCAAGTTTGGGTGGTAATATAAAATATGAGAGTTATAAGGTTGGTTTTTTGATACAATAAAGACGTAGGTTGTTGATTGTTTTTTTTTAGATTATGGGTCGCGCCCAAAATACGCACGCTATCGTTAACGCTGGTTTTTTGTTCGATTTTAAAGATGCAACTACTTTAAATTCGATAACTATCGTTTATGGTGCTATAAATCCGACTTTTATCCATGCTGGCAATACTGAACGTTTTCTAGCCGGAAAAAATTTATTTGATAATGCAAATTTACAATACGCCTATCAAATTTTAGCTAGTGAGATTAAACCGGAAGAAAATCCACCGGAAGCTAGTCCGGAATTCCGGCAACAATTGGCCATTTCTTTGTTCTATAAAGCCGTACTTGGTCTAGCACCAATTAATTTAGTTACACCAAAGAATCGAAGTGGCGGTTCTAGATTAGAACGGCCCATATCGAAAGGCACTCAAGATTACGAAACGAACAAATCTATATATCCGTTGACTGAACCAATTCCAAAGTTGGAGGCGTTGGCCCAAAGTTCTGGAGTAGCTGAATATATCGCCGATATGCCCGATCAGCCCCACCAATTATACGCAGCTTTCGTCCTAGCCGAAGCTACACCAGGATCGGTGATTGTAAAAATCGATCCTAGCGCTGTTTTGGTAAGTTTAATTGGGGCTTTTTACGGTTTTAATTGAGACAATTGTACAGGCATTACCGGATATTGTAGCGTTTCTCGGTAAAGACGATATACCCGGCGATAATAATTTTATGCCGCCTCAGATTTTCCCGCAAGCTGAAGAATTGTTCTGTAGTGGTACCGTTTTGTTTTATCATCAACCGATCGGTTTGGTTGTCGGTAAAGATGGACGGACCATCGAACAGGCAGCTAGTAAAGTTCAGGTTGAATATAGGGCGCCGGATAATCAACCGTTGTTGACAGTGAGGCAGATTTTAAATATGAAAGCTGATGATCGAATTACCGAAATTAATACGATTGTACCCAAACGAGAAGGTTTAAATTTACGATATTTTTATCGTATATTATGTAATTGTTATTTTCCAATTCAGGTACCGATACGAAGCACATAATTAAAGGCAGTTTCGATATTTACCAACAATACCATTTCCATTTGGAGACCCAATGTTGCAACGTTATACCGAACGAGAACGGCCTCGACGTGTATCCGGCGACCCAATGGATGGATTTGGTACAAGTTGCAATTGCCAACGTACTAAAAATCCCAGCCAGTCGGATTAACGTTAATGTCCGGCGTTGTGGCGGCGCTTATGGGGCGAAAATTACGCGAAATACATCAATTTCGTGTGCTACAGCTTTAGCCGCTTGGAAATTACGCAAACCGGTCAAACTAACAATGTCGATGCAGACAAATATGCGTGTTGTCGGTAAACGATTCCCGTTAACTAACGATTACGAAGTTGCAGTTAATGATAAGGGAGTTATTCAATATTTACGAACATCAATGTACTCGGATCTGGGTAGTCATTCGAATGAAGTTGGTATGGGTGCTATTATTGAACATTTCATGTCGAATTATGACTCGGATACGTTCACAATTCATGCAAATACCTGCCGGACTGATTGTTATTCGAATACTTGGACTAGAGCTCCCAGTACAACTGAAGGAATTTGCGCCATTGAAGCCATTATGGATCATGTTGCTTACAATATAGGGATGGATCCGTTGGATTTACGTATCGTCAATATAACTAAAGATGATAAACTTGTCAAATATATCAACGATATGAAAACTTGGGCGGATATTGATAATAGAAAGAAACAAATTGCTACTTTCAATCAAGTAAATTCAAAATTTAAACTATAATTTAATCAAACTAAATTGTGATTGTAGGAGAATCGTTGGAAGAAAAAGGGTATATCTGTAGTACCGATGGCGTACAAATGTAGCCCTTTTGGCCCCCACAATGCTACCGTATCCATTTTCCATGCAGATGGTACTGTTGCTATATCCCATGGTGGTATCGAAATTGGTCAAGGCATTAACACCAAAGCCGCCCAAGTTTGCGCTTATAAACTCGGTATACCTTTAGATAAAGTCAATGTGGTACCGAGTCAATCGTTTATTTCGCCCAATAATATGACAACCGGTGGTAGTATAACATCAGAGGCTATTTGTTATGTAATTTTTGAATTATTAGCGATATTGGGGAGAATAATTTGGTTATTTTAGGGTGTTATTAAAGCTTGCGATACGTTAATATCGAGAATTAAACCGATTAAAGACAAGATGAAAGCGAATGCTTCATGGGAGGAGGTTATTCAAAAATGTTCTCAATCATCTATAGATTTGAAAGCTTCAGGACGGTAATTATTTTTATTTAATTTAAACTCTATCAATATAATTATTGTTCAAGCTTTACTTCAAATATGGCCGATTGTATCCCTTATACGATTTATGGTGTTTGTGCGACTGAAGTTCTTATTGATATTCTGACCGGACAACATATTGTTAGTCGTGTTGACATAATCGAAGATGTCGGTTATTCAATGAGTCCATTCGTTGATATTGGTCAAGTTGAGGGTGCATTTATTATGGGTTTAGGTTATTACACTTGCGAACAGATTGTTTACGATCAAAATGGTTCGTTATTAACGAATCGCACATGGAATTATACACCGCCTGGTGTTAAAGACATACCGGTCGATTTTCGAATAAAATTCCCCAAGGGTAATCCGAATCCTGTCGGTGTGATGAACTCAAAAGGTACGATTTGGTAGTTTTAGTTGTACGATTTTAGCGACTAAGGGCTTTTTGTTTTGAATCCAATTTAAGGGCGAGGAGTAGTCGTCATCGTTTTGACCGGCGAAANAAAAATGGAAAGTACCATTGGCCTCTATGAGAAATGCTCTTTTCAAAAATCTATTTGCGGTTGCTGTAGTCTTAAGGACGAGCGAGAAATCACTTCACCTTTTCGCCGGTCAAAACGATGACGACTACTCCTCGCCCTTAAGTGATTCAAACGGAATTAAAAAGATTGTAAGGAATTTCCGGTTTGGAAAATTTTAAATAGCTTTGAGTTACAGAGGAAAATGTGGGTGCATTAATTGTCATCTTGTCAAAAAATTAATAGTTTAAGAAAAATTAATTTTATTGGAAAACTGCTTCATCTACTACAAAAATAGTACCAAGTACTACTACTACTAGTATTATCCATGAGATTTTTCGTTTCAATAACTCCTTAGGCTTCATTTATGGTAGTGCAAGGTTTCAAAACGGCATCAACAAGTCCAATCAACACATCTTGTGTCATTTTACTGGAGCAAGCCTTCCGGAGGTACTCATTCATGAGAGTTTTAATTTCAGGCCCAATACTGAAAATAGCGATTATTGCAACGAAACAGTGCGATATTCCAGTAAATTACCTGCAGATATTTTTCACAGTTAAATCTTCTTTAATTTTCTTCATTTTGGTCTCCATTTCTCTAGTCTTAATCTTATCTTCATCGCTTGTCGGATCCATCATACAATCGTTGAAGAATTCAAACATTTGTTCTCCAGTTAGACCACAAAGATAGCTTATAGTAGAAACGATGGATTTGGAAATTAATGTTGGTACACCTTTCGATTTTTGCGGCATACAATTTTCAGTAACGTTAATAACCGGTGAGAAACACATCATGAATCTCGTTTTCAAAGCGGTACATACTGACAAACTTGGATCGGTTTCATCACCGCATTCGACTGCAGATTCCAAGGCTTTCTATCGAAAAATAAAATCAAGAAATTAGTCTGTTTTAATTGACTATTGTCCAACAAATTACTTTAAAGTTTTCACCAATATTGGGGCATTTTTCGTTAATATCGGTACTTGTGTTGCTTTTCAATTCGAAAGAATTCTGTATGGCCATTCGAATCGGTCCCGGTAAACGTTTGAAAAGTACGCTCACAGCCATTTCAACCTCATTCTCTGTTGAATCTTCATCTGATTCACACACAGCCCCAACTGGAAATTTTAATTAATTTTGATTATTAGAATTGAGACTTGTTGAAGATTTACCAATAAATAGGGAGAACACAACCAAAAACAACTTCATGATTGTCGATGAACGGTCAGCAAAAATCTGATGATTCGAACTTCAGAGGCTCATTCTTTTATATTCTCGTCTTTGGTCTATCAAATTCGTATGGATCAAGGTTTGTACATTTTGTCAACGATAACCTAAAGTTGAAAGGTTTAATTGGCTTGTTTTTAGGAAAAAAATTGATTAATGATTTAAAACGAACAATTTGTTTGTTTTTATTCAAACAGTAAAAATAATAACCGACATTTATAATCAATTTCCAGTTACCCTTCGATTCTTAGATGGTCGTTTATCTAAAACTAACTCTATAAAAACACTGATTAGTTTGTTACTAATTTTTAGATAATCAATTTTTAGGAAAACATTGTTATAAATTATAAATGTTTAGCAAGTCCCAGAATTTAACCGAAACAGAATGAAAAAATTTTTTGCCTTAATTTACCGAAAGATTAACAAGTTCGTCGAAAAATATTTAAGATTTGGAAGCTGTTTTCAATTTACTATAAACGGTGGGAAAATCATTGAAAAAATTAGAATATTTTCCAAAACAAAAACGCCCTTAAATACTCTAACATGCCTAATGTATTCATTGCAAGATCTCATTAAATAAGGGAGGTATCGATTACTGAAGATTGTCATTTTCGGGTCGTTTCGAAAAAAGATGTAATGTGGGCCAATTTCTGTCAGTTTTCCGAAAAACTAACAGATTTCTTGGAAATTTGAAAATTTCTTTAAATTTACAAAGTGCTAAGTTATCAAGGAAAATATTAGGAAAATTTGAAAAATATTCTGCAAGATTTGCCTTTGTAACTCAAAGTTCAATTGATTTTGTTCCAAACAATTTAACAGAAGCGATTATTAAATATTGGCAATTTGCGGATATCGAATCGAAAAAAAGTCCATTTCCGTATTCGTTTAAAAACGTTCGGTCGCAAAATTACGAAGGCAACTCAAATTTTGCGGAAATTCCGCAGTCACAAGAAAGTGCTTACCAAATATGTAAGAAATTTTCCCCACAGTCTAGTAGTTTTCCAAAAAATAGGAAAAATTTGCAAATTCGTTAGCCATTTTCACCTAACAACAATCCTTGTTTTGAAGGTTTTTTCGGTTAGTAGAGGCTTCAATTGCGCTATTGTCGTGTGAAAAATGTATTTTCATTGGATAATCGCGCAGATGGTACCGTCAAAATTTCGCCAATTTCCACTTACAGTACCCATTCGCTATGAGTAGATTTGTGCATCTTGGAACGCCCTTTTGAACAAGCCCAAATATTCGAATTTTGAGCTAGAAATGAGCAAGAAATCGCTTATCAAAGTTCCGGCTTTTTTAACGAGCATCTTAATGCGTCCATCGAGTTCAATTTAGGTTAAAATAGACCAAATAATGTCAAATTTTATACAATTCCAGCCACCGGAGAGCCGCCTTTATGCTTATCAGTTGCAGTACCTTTAGCTATCCGGAATGCCATAGCCTCTGCACGTACTGACGCTAATAAAGATAAATCGAAATGGTACCCTTTCGGTAAGTATTTTAATTGAAATTTGTCAATAAATTGGAATTTTTGATTGGTTATTAATGCTGCAGATGGACCGAGTACCGTGGAGAATACGTTTATGAATTCTTTAAATAATTATAAACAATTTAATTTGTAATTTTTTGTATGATGGTGGAGGGAGGTTGTTTTCAATTTATTCATAGAATTGCAATAAATAGAAGTTTTGTCGGGTAAAATTGAAAGTTAATTATGGGTTGGTATAACTTTTAATTGCTTAAAATAATAAATTACATTGATTTAAATTGTGCTAGATTATTTATATTTTTTTATATCAAATTGAGTGGTAAAGTCCTCCTACTATAAATCATTAAATTGATTTTTGTACTAATCTAATGACGATTACCAGTCCAATATAACCTTATTTATTTGAATCTGTTTGAGTGGAACAGGATGTAGACAATTTAAAATTGTTTTAACATTGACCCAGTTTCATTAGCACTTAAATCCACGATTTTTTCCGTAGATAATTCACAATAAACGACGATCGTTGTTTTTGTCCAACAGGAATCTTTCTCTCTTGCTTCATATGCTCCTCAGAAAAATGCTCGAGCTCTTGAATTTCATCCTGCTGAGCATAGATTGGAGTCAACATGAGTAACGAATGAAATAATTCCGATTCGTGTAATACTTGTTTGAGTTCGTTATTGAAATTTTCCATTGTGAAATCATCGGTATTGATACGAAATAATTTCAAATTCTCAACTAACGAATCATGATAATATTCTATAAGCTTATCAACGTTATTTTCTAATACTGGTAACTGTACACTGGTCATTAAAAAGAAGATTAGGTCTTTGGCAACTGATCCGTATTCGTAAATTTGAAAATCAACAAATTTACACTCTTGCGGTTTATGATCGCGGAACTTCACCATGATATTGTTGACCCAAAGATCAGCATGCACGAAGGAGGCGTAGGGTTCTCGGCGGAAAATCGGCGAATTTTTTGGATAAGTTTGAAAATTTTTACTACTCTTCTCGACAATGTCTTTGATATTCTTGATGAAATCTTCAACAGTCTCGTCATCTCTCAACGAGTTTAATAACTGTTCGCTCATTTCGTTCTTGGTCGATTCGTCTTCGATTTGGAACATGAAATATTCGTCAAACAGCGGCTGTAGCTTGCTTTCGAATAAATCCGGATCGTTCCTTTTGATAGCGATCGGTATTGCTTGTAATTCGGCTAAATGTTTCAAAATTAATCGTGCCGTTTCGAAATCGAAACCGATCGTTCTATCGACGGTTTGGAAATCGGCTAATTTTAGATTTTCTAATAATAGAACAGCATTATTATCAACACTATTACTGTTACCTAAATTCAAGCGCGATCCAAAATATTGCGGCACAGAATCGATTACTTTCTCAATCGCGTACTCTCTTTGGAATGATTGCAATAACGGCATTATTGTTCTATAAAATTCAATCTCTTTAACGAATGTTACGTCAATGTTGAACATTTTCCATAGGAATTCGTTTGGTGGTGGTAATTTCGCCACGAATTCCACTTCTTCGGTTTCTTGGTAACTGTCGTTTTTAATTTCAACTTTTACAGCAAGCATTAAACTGCCGTAATTTTCACCAGCAGCAGTCAAACGTTTAGTTTCTTGTTTAATTATTGTTTTGTCGGCTGGTAATTGTAACAAGTCCTGTAGATTCTCGATAAATTTCACTTCCATTCTGGCAACTATAACTTAATTTCGATAAAAGCACAGTCTTTATTCAATGGGTACACTTTTAAGGATTGTGAATTGTGAAATGTAAGTGTACACTCTAAATAGGTATTTCACCAGATTGTGGCATTGAATTAAAAAATTGCAAACATCACTCTATGGTGGGGTAATAAATTTATTAATATTCAACTTAATGGACACTGTATTTAACTCTAAAAAAAATACGGGAAATTTGTAATTATATGACGACATATTTCTAACGTTTATTTACACAAGTATCAAAGCAGATAAACTATTTACACAAATTTTGACATTGTTTTCAGTTAAATTAGTGTGGAATGAGCTTCAACTTGTCGTCTTTTGATGGAAGACCATGAATATTAAATAATTATCTCAGGGTCGTATTCAGGTTGTTGTCCACTTAAAACGACCTTCAAAACAAATTGGAGACTTATTTAATTATAGATCGAATATCCCTCGAATTGGTAATAATTATAAAAATTACAAATAAATCGAAAATATTTCCGAAATTTGGTAAAAAAGCTAGGTGGAATATGCTGTATCGAAAATTACAATAGAATTCGTATGATGTAATAACAGATGTACGTCCGGCTATTTGTAGATTACAGGCACATGTGTACAGGACAGTGTTGCCAACTTGTTACAAGCGTTTCCCCCCAGGCATAGCTATAAATCACCCCAAATGAAACACAAAACCCCCTAAAACTACAAGTCTATTCAAAATTTAAATTAGTTGACATAAACATATGGTCGACAGAAAACACGTTAAATGTCTTTAAAACAGAAAGCTTCATGAGATCATTTTTCTGTATTATTGTTAGTCAGTTAGTTCCAATTTCTGTTATCAGATGACCCCAAGAACAGCTTTATTATAATTTTTTTATTTGCAGAACATAGTAGAATAAAATATAAACTAATGAAAATTTAAAAAAAAATCCCCTAAATATTCCCCTAAAGAAAATGTCCCCCAAAAATTTCCCTGCTGCTAGAAAAATCCCCTAAATTTAGGGGGAAAACCCCAAGGTTGGCAACACTGGTACAGGATGGATTTCAATGCAGTTGGCCATGACTCGATGATCAGGCCCGGACTGGACAGTATTTCCGAAACTGATATTTTAAAATCGTGCAAAATTTCTACAAACTTGCCATTTTCCTAATTTTCCGGAAAACTACCGGGTTGTTTAGAAAATCTCTTGCATATTTGGAAAGCCCTTTCAATTTGCTATCAACTAAACTCTATTCTCATTGGAAACAAATCGGGACAAGCTGAGTTAACATGCTTCTAGATTTTCATCTATAACTTATAATTTCCACAACATTTTGCAAAATTATAAAATCCTTGGTGTACGGTTTGAAATGCTCTTTCGAACAAGCTCAAAAACTTTAATTTTCATTAAAAAATAAACGAGAAAATTTTCCATTTTTTACCGACTTTTAGTACGGCTCCTAGTGTGAAAGAAACAGCAATTTTTAATAAGCCATCTCTCGGTTGTTTTTGGAAATATCGCAGAAATTAAAACAAATAAAAAAGAGCATTTCAAAGAGGATCTATGCTTTGATTTCAGAAAATTCCGATTGAATTTTGAATATAAACGAAAATTGTGAAGCATGTTTACAATATTTTTGTATTTTTCCACATAATTGAACCAAAGCTTGCTTATTTTCAATGATTTTGCCGGAATTTATAGGAAATGGAAAGCGCTTTTCAGATGTTCGAGAAATTTCCGAATCGGTTTGCTAGTTTTCCGGAAAATTCCCAAAAACTTAAGCGCCTTTATTGCACCATTTAGGATTAAAACAACGCTATATTTAATAATCGATAACTTGCTTATTTTCGTAAATATTGCAACGAATAAAACCGCATTAGAAAGAGCATTTCAAGGAGCATTAGCAAAATTTTTCGTTTTGGAAAATTTCACTTGAATTGGAATTTATAGACGGAAATCTAGGAGCAAGATTCTTCTGTATTTTTGCACATTTTTCCATATTTTCGCAGATAATTCAGCCTTTATTATAAATTTAAGAATGATTTTTACGTAATATGTAGAAAATGGAAAGCGCTTTCCAAATCTCGACGAAATTTCCCAATAGGCTTGCCAGTTTTCCGGAAAATTCCCAAAAACTTAAGCGCCTTTATTGCACCATTTAGGATTAAAACAACGCTATATTTAATAATCGATAACTTGCTTATTTTCGTAAATATTGCAACGAATAAAACAGCATTAGAAAGAGCATTTCAAGGAGCATTAGACAAAACTTTTTTGTTTTGGAAAATTTGCACATTTTTCCATATTTTCGCTAATAATTCAGCCAATATTTTAAATGATTTTTACGTAGAATGTAGAAAATGGAAAGCGCTTTCCAAATCTCCAAGAAATTTCGCAATAGACTTGCTAGTTTTCCGGAAAATGCCAAATATTGGAGTGCTTATATTTTTGTTTTAGAAAATTGCGCGAAATCTTTCTTTGATTGAAAAACTAGCGAGAAATCAAACATTAGAATTTGTCGCACGCTTTTGAATCTCCACCGGGCCCAAAATGGTCCAGTCCGGTACTGCAAATTTTCTAACAAAATTAAATGGTAGTTAGGAATCTGCATTACCGACAAGCCACTGAATTAATTGTGATCGTAATTATAATTAAATAAAATTATACAACAAAATTTTTAATTTCGATACAAATTTCCTACGTAATCGGTAATTATAATCATTGATTATTATTTATTAATGATAAATTGTCAAAATATTGATTGACATGTGGGTCGCCATCTATTGTCGGTTTTTATAACGTTCCTGTCATTTTCGTTCAAAAGCTTCCTTCAAATCTGCAAATCAAATCACATTTAAATCGAGCTTGGTGAGTTGGAACTTTTATAAAAATCATTAATTGTAACATAAAAACACCCAATTTTCATATAAAATTAAAATTTTCGATAAATTCCAATTAATCAACAATTGAGGTTATATTAAAGCTTGACCTATTTTGCAATTTAATTGATTTTACAACCGTTTCAAAATTTAATGTGGGTGTTTTTTTTTGCTTGTTTCCACTCAATTGTAAAACCGATTCTAATTTTTGAATTCATTCCTTATCTTGTATTGATAGTGTGAAGTTAGAATCGTTCTGATAAGAGAATGTTGAGTCGTTTGGTTGTTATTGGTGTGATTTTGGGTTTGTTTTATGTGACCGCCCATCCGAAATCTGAAGAGAAGAAAGACCGGGTGATTGATCGGGAATTGAGCGATAAGGAGCACTTCGAGAGCGACCAACACAATGTCCAATACGACCACGAGGCGTTCCTCGGCGAAGAGGCCAAGACTTTCGACCAACTACCCCCGGAGGAAAGCAAAAGACGTTTAGGGTAAATAATTTAATAATTCATTAGACAATTTTTCCGTTTGTTTGTCGAATATAAAGTGTTGTTGTTATTATAAAATCAATTTAAAATTTAAATTGGTGTTGTTGGGTTTTAATTAAAATTTTGATTGGTTTGATAATTTAGATTGATACGTGTATTGTACAATTTTTCAATTAATTTCGGCTTTTATTATTGTTTGTATTACATCTCGATTCTCTATTTTCTTTTCACACTCATATTTTTTTGTTGCTCTTTAATCAGATTAATCGTCGATCGGATCGATACGAATAATGATGGTTTTGTAACACGTGAAGAATTAAAAGACTGGATCCGTTATACACAGAAACGCTATATAACTGAAGATGTTGAACGCCAATGGAAACAACAAAATCCAAATAATGAAGACAAATTACAATGGGAACGTTATCAAAAATTAGTTTACGGTTTTCTCGACACCATCGATCCGGCTGAATTAGAAAAAGACCGTGAAGGTTTCACATATCAAACGATGTTGAAACGTGACCGGCGCCGTTGGCAATTAGCCGATACAGACGGTGACGATTCACTAACTAAAGAAGAATTCGCGAATTTCTTACATCCGGAAGAGGCTGAACATATGAGCGATATTGTTGTACAAGAAACCATGGAAGATATCGATAAAGATAATGATGGTAAAATATCATTACGGGAATATATCGGTGATATGTACAAAGGTGATGAGAATGAAGATGAACCGGATTGGGTCAATAATGAACGTGAACAATTCAATACATACCGTGATAAAGATGGTGATGGTTTTATGGATAATGAAGAGGTTAAAAATTGGATTTTACCACAGGGTTTCGATCATGCTGAAGCCGAAGCTAGACATTTAATCTACGAGGCTGATTCTGATGCTGATGAACAGCTAACAAAAGAGGAGATTTTAAATAAATATGATTTATTTGTAGGCTCGCAAGCCACCGATTTCGGTGAAGCTTTAACTAGACATGATGAATTCTAATTTAATTTTGACCGTAAAAGCTGCTTCTAATATAGGCCTACTACTATTTAATTATAATTGTTTTAAATAAACGGGCGTTGAACTAAAAGTTTTAAGGATCTATAGGAGGTCCTTGGAGATGATTTTAGCAAATTTTGGGACTCTTAGCTCACTTGAAAGTTGTTTAAAATGCGCGTTTCTGATTATTAAAAACGAATTGATAACGTCTGAATCATTAAAAAATTATCCCAACATCGATTTTTTTCGTTTTTCTCCATTTTGGAATGGATATTAATTAATAGTGGAGTCATGTTACTCGACGTGCTCAACTCTTTCAAAATTCGCGCATTTTTAACCAACTTGCCGATGAGCTACGCGGCTCAAATGTTGGCAAAATAATCTCTAGAGACCCTCCTATAATCCCTAAATAATAATGGGAGTTGCCCGATGAACGTTCTAGTGACTAACATGGTAGGAAGTCCTATTATTTGGCGAGTAATTTTGAAATATTTTAAGGATTTATAGTGGGGTCTCGTTAAAATTTGGTCGGCGTACCTCATTTTCGAGTTGGTTAAATGTGACAATTTCAAAAAATGACTCAAGGATGCTTCTAACATTGATCGATTTGATGGAGAAAGATGAAAAAAGTGAGTCATTTGAGTGTCTTCTGAATGGGCTATTAAGCCCAATTGATCTCCAAGGATCCTGCTCAAAATCTTTAAAGTAATTTTAAAACCGCTGGTCAAATATTGCGAAGCTATATTTTTGGTTCAATGGCCCTTTGAATCTCGTTTTAAGGATAAGGCAATTTAACGTGTCATAGCCTGGCCAAAGCATTTATTAATTGTAAGTCGATATTGTAACTACTTAAGCGATGAATCGTCGGTGCTCGAAATATTTTTGTAATGCCAAAATTATCAAAATAAACTATTTTAAATTGTAGAATTGTCGAATTTTTTTAACGAAAAGACAACATTTATTCAATAATAACTGTTATGTACAAGTTTTGTTTTTAATAACATACAAGGAAAACAATGAAAATTTGCATTGGATTTTATCCGATTTTCACACAAATATAGCGAATTAAATAATGTACAAATATAAAATAATGAGAAAATAAACATTTCTTATTTAAAAAAATAATACAATGATAAAATTATATAAAGATATGTATAAAAACAAGCCTAAACCTATTTTTTTATAATTATCAATTTTATCACAAGAAAAAAAACGGTGATTGGATTGTGGAGATTCCAATTATACAATCCAGACTGATTTGATGGAGTGATAGTGTGAAAGGAAGTCCTACGATTTTAATTTATCTCTTTACAAATTATACAATTCAGTCATAATGTCGATTTATTGTTGAGTCAGTATTTACATTTTTCTGTCTGTTTTGTAGAAAGAACGCAACTCAATCGAATAAATAAGAAAGAAACAACACCTGAGTGATGATGACAGGCCACAAATTATTAGTATACTTTGGGAGTGGTGACTATTCCGATAGCAAATTCGAAATAGTTGAATAACATAGACAGGTATCTTCAATGAAGTACCAATTAATCGTATACACTAGGTAATTATAAAATTAAATTGTAAATTGTAAATGAACAACAGAAAAACGATATTTCCCGTATACCGTACTAATTATTATACAATTTGCGTGTGTTTGTGTGTGTTACATGTGTAATAATGTCGTCAATTATAATGTTTATGGTTGGTGATTTTGGCAAAAATAATTAAACAACAAAAAAAATAACAGCCGACTAGTACTAATGAGATCTCCTGTCGACGGCGCAATATTTCACTTTTGTCCCTTTTTTAAAACTGTTCAAATTCCCCGTGTGTCACTGTTGCTGTTGCTGGTGCAGCGGTTCGAATATCTCCGAATCTGGACTACCATAGCCGCTGGAACCATCGTCCCGATGGTTTGTTGTTGTTGCCGTTGTTGGGGGATTATTAATGGGCTGCCGCAGTTGGCCTACCTGGCCCATGTCCGAGTTGTTCTTCTCGCTGTAACAGGAGGCTGACATCACATGTCTACCATCGGCCGTTGGCTGAAAGAGATCAACATGTGTGGTGGACACAGACCGATCAATTCGACTATCAAAAGCGCACCTTTATCGTACCAAATCTGATGAATATTGAAATTAACGAAATTGGCGCATTTGATGTGAATTAATCGAGGATTGAAGGGGATTTTTTTGCGTTGATTAAAGTTTATGAATTTGTCGTTTTAAAAACAACGTACATTAGGAAAACGATAAATGAAAATCGTTTAATGGAGTTGGCAAATGGACCGAGGCAAAGTTTTCAACGGGCCAGCGATGAGGGCAAAGTGGTTTGTTTGAAAGCTAAAAGCAACCGAATGAAGCTCTTAGTCTGATGGTTGCTTTTAAAATACAACAAATATTATTTTATGGTCGCGTAAAGTACACCGTTCCGTCAACTCGACTGGCGCGTTTTTGTGTGTTTATATTTCGATTAAATGTTGAAAAAAATGGATATTTATAAGGGATGATATCGAGGATCGAGTGACATCCAGTTATGGAAAATAAGGGATCGTACCTGTAAGTTACTGACTTGCCTTCTAATGTGGGCTAAACTGCTCGGATTATATGCCATATTTGCAAACACTAATCGTTCTTCGTAATCGTATTCACATAGGATCTTATTGTCGCATAAATAGAAACGATCGCCTACACAAAATCTGTAATTAACAAACAACAATAACAACGAAAAATAAAAAGAATTTTAATAGAAAATGAACATCACTTAAACGAATGAATGTTTAATGTACCTGTGATTGCATTGTTGACAAGCGAAACATTCTAAATGATAAACGTTGCTTTTCGCTCTCATTACCATTTCAAATGCTGGAATTACTTTATTACAAGCCGCACAATATCCCGTCGTGCCGAATAGTCTACAAACACAGACAGATAATACACATTTACAAATATATTCGAGACGATATACAACCAATTTTAATGTTTTGATATATCAAAAATATTGATTTGTGCGGTTTATTTCAAAATATATTTGTCGATTCTTCAATATTTATTTATTTATTTATTCGATAGAGTATATAGAATCAATTTTGTTGTGTAATAACTAGAAGAACCGCAAGATGATTAGCAGAAGCTATCCCGATCCAATATTTATAAGGACCTTGTCGTGCTACACCAATTTCCTCGGTGTAGATTGCTATAAAATTTATAGCTATGGCGTGCTATAAAAATTACATTACACCAAATTGACTTCGAATAAGATTCCTCCTTTTGCTAGCAACAATTTTATGTATACTGGACGTCAGACGGGGCCGCATATACCGCCACAACAATTCCAAGTTTGCACTTGTGAATTCGATGGAGCAGTGCCGTAGAAGTGGTGCTTCAGCCCCAAATTTCGACAGGCGTTTTCTACACGTCAATAGATTTTAAAACAAATTTTGTTATCCACTCTAGGAGGATGTTTATATTGTTCTAAATTACCACTTCTGGGTCAATATTTCCTGTTGAAAAGAAGCCCATTTGGGTTTTTTGGTCAAAATTTAAGCTTGTCAAAACTTTGAATTGAGCCTAAATTGTCCGAAAATTTTATTTCAAGTGGCCAAAAAAGAAGACTAGAATCATCAAGATCAATTAAGTTTGATATTCAAGATGAAATCTTCGGTTTCAGTCGGTTTGAAAATATTTTCATGATAAATCATTCATGAATTAAAAATTTTTCTTCTAAATCATTAATCAGAGAAAATTCCAGTCAAGGGATGATTTTAGTTAATTTCTAGCGAATTTGGGACAATCAGATACGAATTTATATTTTTGATTGTTTTGCTTTGAAGATTTTCGAGTTAAAGTTCAAATTTTGGTCAGCATTTGTTCTAAATTATTACTTTTAATTTAGAGCTGAATAACAGAAGATTGTGAAGCTCTACTAGAAATATTAAGCATATTTCTGAGTTAAATTGTTTCACTTTAAATCGCTGATTTTTAGCGAATTTTAATGTAGAATTATCCAAAGAGATTTACTCTTCAATTTTAGTCAATATTTTAAAATATTCTCCTCATAAATCATGATTTTTAAGCAACTTTGCTTTTGAGCCGTAAGGAACTTATTGATTAATTTTTGGGCTAAAATTACGTTTTTAACGATTTTTAGCAGGAGTTTATTGTAATTCATCAACTTTTGTAGGTTTTTAAGAGGAAAAAAGGACATTTTCGTTAATTTTATTCTTATTATTAGGCCTTGTGTAATTGTTTTAGTAGAATTTTAATTTATGTATTGATCGTTTCAATTTTGAATTTAAGATACTTTCGTCTTTTAATAAATTTAGCAATTCTTAGGCAAATTTCAAGCGAAATTTTTTGCTTCTAATATTAGTTGAATACTTCTAGATTTTCGTTACAAATCAAATTTTCAAGCTAAATTACTCTTCTTAGTTGTTTACAGTACTAAATCGAATAAGGGAGTCGCATAAAATATTAAAGAATTGCTATATTACCTGAGATAATCCCGTTTACATAGGATTAGATTAGCTTTTGTATATAACGTTGAACCAACTTCGCCCAATCGACAATCACAACAGCCACATTTTAAACAATCCTCATGCCAAAATAAGTCCAATGCTTTGAGTAGGAAACGTTCAGTGATGCGTTTACCACAACCGGCACATTCCCTAAATCCAGTACCGGTTGTTGTTGTTGCTGTTGTGACATTATTCGCCGTCGTCGATACCGATAATGGTACCGGATTGGGGCCGGCAACAGCCACAGTGGCTCGTCCATTCGGTGCTTGCTCCCCACCGGATTCTATCAACAAACAACAAAACAAACAAAATTATAAAGTTTGTTG
This sequence comes from Hycleus phaleratus, assembly GCA_013841185.1. Lineage (NCBI taxonomy): Eukaryota > Metazoa > Arthropoda > Insecta > Coleoptera > Meloidae > Hycleus > Hycleus phaleratus. Next base: position 8,476 of record JACDRP010000612.1, on the reverse strand, counting down.
TTTAGAAAATGATGTTTATACACAGATGGATGACGGTAATAAATCGAATATTGTGCCGGTAATGTTGCCGTTAAGGAATCGTAATGGATAGGTCCCGTTTTGCACTCCATACAGCCGTAACGATAATTCCAGTGAGACATAAGGTGAGCTCTTTATTTCAGTTATCCGCTTGTTAGAGTGTCACCGGGCGTTCGCTTGCAAAGTGCCGCTAATGGTCGCTGACAAATGGCCCTAGAGAGACACTCTTTCACCACGTTCAGTTCGCTACCAACTTCTACTATGTCATCTCGAAATCCACAACGATAGGTACGTTAAAGACAACAAAACCAATTTCTATAGGTACACGACATACAAAACAGTAATTGTTATTGTTATTTTTTGTTCGGATCATGGATCTGTTGTAATCAAGTTTTATAATTAAACAACGATAGGATTTACGTGTGTAAAAGTAATCTAAGGTTGGACGTGCTCTCGCACAGTTCGCTAGATACTGATCTTTTTTAATTATCGCTTTAATTAAAGTAGGCTTTATATTGTAATTTATCGCCTTTTCTGATCCAATTTCCATCTCATTACATCAATTTGAATTTTAACTGCTCTACACTTCTACACCGCATCTATTTACAAAAGAGAAAAACGTTTGGATGTCAGCCAGCTTTCAAACCACTCGATCCGATTATTTTCAATTGACAAACAAGACAGAGTAGGAGGGAAAATATTTTGCGAGAAAACGAGAAAAACTGGAAATTTACGTACAACCTTCAAGCCAAATCCACTGATCGTTAATTAAATCAACTTTTTTTATAAAATATAATTAAATATCGTATAAATAAAACGAGAACAATGTAAAATTGAAACAGAAATTAACCGATATAAATTCTAGAATCCTTATAAAGTTAATGCAGTTTCGTTGCACATTTTCCCCGACAATAATTGCAATAGTTTTAATCTGAACATAAATATAAATTCTAGAATACGATTTGTTACAGTTGGCTTTACTGTTTATTTCCATCTATTTTCTAATTTTATTCTCATTCTATCCTTAAATTTGTCGCAATAATTATTCCATTCTCAAATTATTGAACACTATCACCATTAAAAACGATAATCGTGACGTATTGTGGCCAAATTTTAACGTTTAAACTGCAAAAATTCAACTCAATCTTCGGTTAAAGTTATTAGAATTGCAAGTCTTTACCCGGCGCATCCACCATAATTCAACGATGGGTTGTACATCGAAAATTACAGTGAAACTTCGAATTATAACTACATTAAAGTTTTACGGTATTTATTATTATTCTATTCGGGTAATTCGTATAAACAGTGCGGAGAATTTGAGTTCTTCGTGTTGTTCTCTGTTAGTTTTAATTGTGCAAAATTCTTTGTTTAACACCTTCAAATCGAAGCGAATTCTACTAGCATGCAAGCATTTAATTAGTTAAATATGCATTTCATTAAAATTGAAAAATAAAGAGCCAGAGAAGCTCATTAGTGAATATATTTACAATTAGTGTTGCATTAATAATTCCATTGTCGGAATAACTTTCATCAAATCAACATTCTTATTTCAATTTAAGTCATTATTGTTAGAAAATAATCGAGATGTATTTTTGAAAGTTTCTAACATTTAAACCACAAAAATTTGAACAAATTTCGGTTAAAATGATTGGAATTATGTCCACCTGGCGCCTCCACCATAATTCAATTGGGTTGATACCGAAAATTTGTTATATTCTCAGAGAAATTCTCGATAAAACCCTAATTATTTCATCCTTTTTTTTTCGTACAAACAGTGCGGAAAATGCATGTTTTCCGTGTTGTTCTCTGCTAGTTTTGATTGTGCAAATTTCTTGTTCTTTTAACGTCATTAAGACGATGTGAATTGTTCTATCATGCAGGCAAATAATTATTTAAATGTGTATTTTATTGAAATTAAAAAAAAAGAGCGAGAGAAGCAGCTCATTAGTGAATATATTTACAATTAATGTTGCATTAATTATTCTATTGTTAGGATGAATTTCCTCAAATCGACATCGTTACTTCTATTTGTTTAAGTCATTAAACACTATCATAAGAAATGATAATCGTTGTGTATTTTGCTCAGTTTTCACCGCTTAAATTGCAAAAATTTGATTAAATTTTCACAATTAAAATAGTTGCAATTATGAATATTTATCTGGCGCTTCCACCATACCCAAAATTTGTTGTATTTTAAAAACAACTCTAGTAAAACTTCTAATTATTATTATTATTTTGTATAAATAGTGCGGAAAATATGTTTTTCGTGTTGTTGTCTTCTAATTTTCATTGTACACAATTCCTCTTTCTTTAACATCATTAAGTCGATGTGAATTGCGCTATCATGCGGGCATCTAATTAGTTAAATGTGCATTTTATTAAAATTTAGAAAAGATCGAGGTAAACAATTCATTAGTGACTATTTTACAATTCATGCTGCAATAATTATTTTATTATACGAATAACTTTCATTTTCTTTGAGTTATTGAACACACAATATTAAAAACTGATGAATTCTAGCTCGTTTCAGTATTTAAACACCAAAAATTCGAAGAAATCTAACTTTAAAAGTAGCTCGGCTCGGCGCCTCCACCATAATTAAACTATCGACTATAATTTTAGTGAAATGCCTAATTGTTGTCGCTTTGAAATTTGCAGTTTTTCGTCTAAACAGTCCGGATAATGTTTTCCGTGTTGTTCTTCTCTAGTTTTAATTGTGCAATATTCTTTAACATCATTAAGTCAATGAGAATTGTAGTATCATGCGGGCATCTAATTAGTTAAATGTGCGTTTTATTAAAATTGAAAAAAAAATGTACGAACGTACGAGAAAGAAGCAGCTCATTAGTGAATATATTTACAATTAATGTTGATGTTTTAATTTAATGATGTTAATGGAACTCATATATATGTATATACTTTATTTAATTTTTATTATAATAATTTCATTTTCAACAATTATCCCATCAAAAGACAGTTACATTCGTTGATTTTTCTCTGTGGAAAAAATCAACATTATTTTTATTCGTTTTAATTTAAAACAACCATCAACGGTTAGATTTAATTAGAATGAGTGTATATTTGTGTGTGTTCGCGTACGGCCCTTGTCGTTGTTAAATAAGCACACCACATAATTGCTAACGTCGTTCCGAATATGACATTCGCATAATATGGTAATTCTAGAAAATAATTCCAAAGGCGGAAATTAAGAAGATAGTGGGTTTGCCAGTTTGAATGCATAAAACTGGTCCGTAGAGGGCTGAAAATAGTCGTAGACAAGACGACACATACACACAAACAGGTTCCTTCATCTCTCCCTACCGTCTCTTCTACTTTCCATCAGTTTTCTCATTCAGTTTAAACTATTTTAATTAAAGCAACGGCTAATTTAACTAGACAAATCTTCGCCTGTTACCAACCACCACTGTTGTATAATAACAATAATAATAATATAGAATGGAGGAGAGTTAAGAGTGCGACGATAAGTGGGAAAACGGGAGACTGAAACCGACGGTTTTCGGTATTGTTGTGGTGGATTTAATAGACGATTTAGAATGGCGCTATTGTAATGACAATCAACAAAAGATTTTCCAATTGTTGTAATTTTTATTTAACTGGAATTATTTACTTAATCGATTCAATATTATCGAATTTAGTGTTTTTCAGCCATACAATTTCTATCGTTACGTTTACCAAACAACGCTAGAATTGCCGCCGCTGCCACCGCCACCACTCACTGCCATTAAATCTCCGGAGTTAATACAAAATGCATTTGTTGTTGTTCCATTATGTAAATGAAAACTCGAACCACTTTCGGTCGGAAAGCGAGCACGAGAGCTCCATCAACGAGAGCCCGAGCGCGATAATGCATTTCCTGAATCCATAAAAAAAAAAACATTGAACCGAATCTATTAAAACGTACACAATACAACAACAACAATTCATATAAGAGTAGATTTTCGACATTTATCGAAATTGGTAATTTTTTGTATTTGTTGTGGTTGTCGTAAGCGATGGCGGTGTAGAGGCGGCAGAGGTGGTCGTACACCCTAAGGCGTGCTCTGATCCTTGGCAATTAATCACATTCTCTCGAGTCCTGACATTTCATTAGCCTTTCTTTCTGTGTATACGCAATTTAATTAACATTCGAGACTTTAAATTTTTAATAATCAAATTAAATTTTCAAAGCAAGATTAAGACCGTGTTTTCGTCCGTCTTGGTTTATACTACTATACTACCAACAACTTTTTATAAAGCGTGCGCGTTCAGAAATTTTAATTAACGTTTCCAAATGAAAAATAAATTTTTAATTAGCGAGATATAAAACTAAGAATAAGACTTTGTCACTCCTTTAATCGACATTTCCTCACCCTTTCCTATTTTTTACGCCCAATACGTAAATCAATTTCTATAGATTGTGCCAGATCGATGGTAATGAGACAGATCCAGTCCAGTTTAGAGAGTAGATTGTATGTGTATGTCTGTGGGGATGTTTACTCGACGAGACACAAATTGATAAACAGGAGTATCTGAGTTGGAAGCGCAGATCACAATATGAGATTATTCCAGCCGGCGAATTACAATCGTCGATTTAATTAAACGCAGTGTGTACCTATGGGGCGGCGTAATTGGCAAACATTATGTGTATTGCCTGCCGCCAAACTGACTTTCTGCCGACATAAACGACAGAAATCCTCCCAGAGATCGATCAACGCGACATTAAAAAAAATCACATCTTTATAGGAAAAAACCAACATTTCCATTAAATTTAAATATTCACATTATTCAATTATAATTATTTTTATTTGTGGCACAAAAACGGGAATTGTTGGTCTTCTCACACAGTTGATGTTGTGAACGTATATAGATATTAAACATGAAACAAGTCGATAAGTATGTTGTTTTCCCTCTAATGGATTTTATACGCTAACAAAATGCAAAGTAATTGGATAAAGTAACAATAAAAAGAAACTCCCTTGTCTGTTATTCCGCAGGCAATGAATTGATGAAGAAATAATTGGCGAGTTTCATTTAAATTGCTTGTACATAAACACACACACAGACATTTATATATCTACAAGAGTTAAATTGCATTCCCATTGCCACTTATTAACTGAAGATATCTGCATGTGTGATCGCACCCATTGACCTTCTTTATTTATTTATGAATCTTTTACGGCTATAAACAATTTCCATCGTCTATTCTAATTATTTGTTGTAGCAAATAATTATCGATTCGATCGTTTGAATTTTAATCATCATATTTGAACTGTATATAATTTTGAATTAATGCCAATGTACTTTGTTTTATAGAAATTGGCGAGACAGCATATCATTATAAATGTTGTTGGTTTAACGACAATCGCTATAAATGTTACCGCATCATTGCATCTGTATTATTTACTATTTTATATAAAACAGGATCAAATTCCATCTATGATAATCGCCCGATTCCCCCAACAATGATTAACGATGTGTTCCTTCCATACTGGACTGTTTCATTTTCGGTTAAAGTTCAATAGGATCTGTTTCTTTAACCACCCTTCTACGTTGAATAGGGATGGTTTTAGTGATATAACCACTAACTATAATGCCACCACAGCAGATTCTACATTTCGTCGTTGTCGCCGGATGGTTTATTTTAACGATCCTGCCAGTTACAGATGTAGACACACAAAAGCGCCCCCCTATATTCGAAATTAGTCTCTATCAAATCTCTATTACGATCATCGGTTAATGCTGATTATGGTATTTCCATCGATGTTGTTTTGTTGGTGGAAAAAGCCGATTTTGGTGACATTTTAAAGTTGTTCGACTTCTTTATTTCGTTTTTTTCCGGTGCTTGTACAGTTTGGAATGAAAATAAATCCTTGTTGTTAATAGACTGTTACACGACTCTGCTATTATTTTCAAGAAAGAATGATATATATATGGTAAACAGAATCAGAGAATGCACTCTCCAGTTACTTTACCGGTATACACCGGAGATATTCGGGGGCGCAACACCAAACTTTACTTCGTTTCATTCAATATCGCTTGATTAAAATCTATGTACATGAATATAAATCTATCAACTTGTCGATTTAACAACTATTTAAACAATCGTTGGTGTGTGTGTGTGGTTTTTTTGACTTTCTCTCAATAAAATTTTAATCACGGTGCGGCGATAAATTCGAGAATTCCGCCCGATATATATCAGTATTTGATCAATATTTAATAAAAACTGCATTAACGTTAGCTCTTCTAGCTTTGATCCATCGCTATAATGGGATTGTCTTGTTCGAACGATTACAATAGAGCACTCTGTCCGATCATTCTTCGCTGTCGGAACGGCTCTAGTGAAAGAGAGTACGTTTGTAATGTTGTCATTTGATGGACATACTGGCAAATTGCCAAGAATAATCCAACAATTAGACGACAATTTGATAATATTGAATTATAACAAGTGATTTTATTGTTAAAGTTGTCATGCAAGTGTACCTCTATGTATGTGCTCGATTTCGCTATAAAAGTCAACGCGAGTAATATAAAATTCTAATATAAACGGCCGGATACAATCTGGAAATACATTGTGTGGCATGGCAGCGGTACGTAATCGATGCGGTAGTTTATGCAAAGTGGAGGACCCAGGTTGACTTTCAAAGGCAATTTATAAAACTTGATAACGTAAAACATTGTGAAAGTTTCTTCAATCATGCCAAGTAAACTGTAAGGACAATATTCGTTTATATACCGACAATAATTACTATTGAAAGTTGTAAAGATTCATTAATAATCTATATTTAGAGGTAGATAGGTATAGAGATCTAATAATTCACGATTACGTTGTAAATTGTCATTTATCATAATGTAAACTTTGACTTTACAGCAAATTCAATTAATGTCAATCCGTCCGTAATCGAAAGCCGCCAGCCGGGCGGTGGATATCGGCCCCATCTCCGCTCAAATCCGACCACCACCATAGCAATAGCCTCTCGTTAATGCATCCAGGGGTAGAGGCACAGACACACAGATAGATAACGTGCGTGTAATTGATCCGCTTCCAATTAAACACAAAATAACTAAACGCCAGTTTCGTATTATTATTATTATCATCGTCGTATCAACAATTCTTGTAGCTTTATAAATTTTTTAATTTAATAAATTTAATTAATCAGAAACGTTATCATCATGTAGATTTTAATCAAATATTCAATAAAATCTAATCAAGCATCGCCGGTCTACCATCTCTTATAACTAACAGGAAATTAACAACAACAATCAAGGTAACCACTTACATACTCGCATGGATCATATTAAATTTATCGAAATAATTATCTAGCCGAAGGGGGTGGGATTTGATTACAGTTACGTTACAAACACTATTATTATTATTACTATTATTATTATTATCATCATTATTATTACGACGACGACGGCGACGACTACCCCTCATTTTCCCTCTCACTACAACCCCATTCCGTTAAAGCTCTGTTATACTCATATCCGGCCGAATCTTAAGTAAACTGTCTGTAAGCGGCTTGCATTAATTAATAAGGAACTCGACTAATTGCTCCGGGACGAGATTGTTCTCCCACAACGATCGGTTGAGTGTGCATCTCTGTGTGTGTGTGTGGCTGTGTGCTTTTTGAATAATTATTAAATTTGGAAAATTCATGCATTATTCGATAGTAAGTGGCCTCAGATGCCCCATATTGTAACATTTTTATTTGTTACCATTTGAAATGATAATTGAGTCTTGAAATTGAAAGAGAATTCTTATATACCGCCCATCTCATCCGTCACTCTGTCAAAACTTTTCCGGTTTCTAGGTGCAGTGGCGTAACGGGAATTTTCAGAGTCCCCAACACCAAGACCCTTTTTCATTAGTAAATCACTTAGAACTTGGACATTTGATTACTTTTGATTATTTTGCATAGTTTTATAGACAATTGTATCTACTTTTCGAATTAGTTAATTGTCTAGACGGTTGGGAAAGTCGACACAGAGAAACTCCGGGTTTATTGAATTTTCGGAAAAAATATTTTATTAAAGTTGCCTCGAGATATGCCCCAAAAGAAAAAGAGCCAAGTAATTATTTAACGATAAAATTCGAAATTTTTACATTTCCATTAATTTTACAAAAAACTACAAAGTCCATTACAAATTATAAAAAATTGGCAAAGTTATGAAAAGAAATATGGAAAAGTTTAAAAACAAATTCTCCAAGATTTTCCTCTATAACTTGAGCTTTAATTGTATTTTTTCCGAAGAAAAACGTTTACAATGCTCCTCGAAATCTTTTTGCAATATTTTGGAAAACAAGTGAAATATCGATTGATAAAAATTGATATTCTTCGGAAAATATCAAATCGATTGCAAATTTTTTTACATATTTGAAACTTCTTCAGAATCGTTGAAAAACGCCAATATTAACCAACTTATAGAGGAAAATATATTTTTCTCTATCCAACCGTGT
>JACDRP010000611.1:0-31412 GCA_013841185.1 Hycleus phaleratus | reverse complement strand
GTGAAATTGTAAAAGTTACTAACATTATTTGTGTTGAAAATACTATTTGAGAATTTTAAAAATTCCTAAAAACTTACAGCCATTTTTTACATTAAATTCGATTTTTTACCAAAATCATTCAGTAATTTCTACTCCTACTATTTTGTAATAATTTTTTAAGGTTAGAATACAGCCAACTGAAAAACTAAATTTTTAACTATATTCGTATCTCTGTCGCTCTCAACTAATCCACATATTTCTGTCTTTCTCTATAAACAATAATGCTGTTTACTTGAACAATCAAGTAGTTAAATTAAAAAAAAAAAAAGAATACCAACGTGAAATTAAGAAAGTAACTATTATTTATATCGAAAATCCTATTAATTTGAAAATTCCTAAAAATTTACAAAAATTCCACCAAACCCGTTGTTTTTATCAAAATAATACAGTAATTATTACTCTTATTGATTTGCAATAATTTTTTAAGGTTAGACTAACAAATTTTAAGTCTCTCTGTCGCTCTCATCTACTCCACATATTTCTATCTCTCTCTATAATTAATGTAAAATATTGACTTCGGTAATCAAGTAATCCAATAGAAGAAAAAACAACAGGAATACCAATTTTGAAAATTCTTACAAACTTACACGTATTTTTTGGAAATATTCCACTAAACTCATTTTTTTTTATCAAAATACCTAAATAATTATCAATCTTACTAATTTGTAATAATTTTTTAAGGTTAGAATCAACACAGCCAACTAAAAAACTAAATTGTAATTAAACTCGTATCTCTGTCGCTCTCATTTAATCCGCATATTTCTCTCTCTCTCTATAAACATCAATATGGACTTGGATAATCGAGTAATCGAATAAAAACAAGAATACCAACGTAAAATTATGAAAGTTACTAACTTTATATTGAAAATCCTCTTGATTTGCAAAATTTTGTAAATTCCTACAAACTTACAGTTATTTTTTGTTAAAAATCCACCAAAATAAAATTTTTAATCAAAATAATTGTATAAATATCACTCATGAATTTCCAATAATTTTGTCCGGTTAGAATAAATCCAGCCAACTAAAAAACTAAATTTTAATTAAACTCGTATCTCTGTCGCTCTCATCTAATTCACATATTTCTGTCTCTCTCTATAATACAAAATATGGATCTGGACAATCGAGTAATCGAATAAAAACAGGAATACCAACGTGAAATGGTAAAAATTACCAACGTTATGTTGAAAATCTTATTCATTTAAAAATTTTGAAAATTCCACCAAATTTTTTTATCGAAATAATTCAATAATTATCACTTCTATTAATAATAATTTTGTAAGGTTAAAATAAACACAGCCAACTATAAATAATTTCAAAAAAATATACCTATCTCTATCACTCTTATCTAACCTACAAATTTCTGTCTATCTCTATAAATATAATAAATTGTTGAACAAAAAAAAACAAGAGAAGGAATTTAGAGCAAATTGAAGAATTAAAAATAAAAATTCAAAACCTACTGGATTTCTCAAATACATACAGAAATACCAATGTCAAATTATTAAAGTCACTACCTGTAATTTTAATAATTCATAATCATCACTAATTAATTCTTTGTAATTTTGTAAGGTTAGAATAAACAAAAACTAAACCAACTAGAAAACAACAAAATATACCCATCTCTGTCGCACCCATCTTGTTTCTTTCTATCTCTATAAATATCCCTAGATTGTTATTAATAGAAAACAAAAGAACCAACTTAGACTAATAAAAATCCCCAAAAACAATAAAATTCAAATAACCAATTTTATTATTAATGAAAATCATAAAAATAGCATTAAATACGATAAATATTTATACAATTGAAAGCAATAATAGATCAAAAATTCAAAAAGAACAGAACAAGAGAAAACAGTTTATTTTCGTTGAAATTTTAAAATAACTCTTCGAGGTTATGAAGGGGCAAGACGGAATCTTCAAAACACACAGATCGAGCTTAATTATAACCAAACTCTATTAAAAGTTGGGGGAAATATGTTGGAAAATTAGTGAATTGAAGTGTTAAACAAATCAATCAATAACCTAGTTATGTTTATAATAACCTATCAAAATTTGATTGGTTAACTGGAAACAAACTAAATATTTATTTTAATCATCCACGGTGTTTTTTTTCAAATAAAATTCTAATTTTGTAATATTAAAAACAGTATTTGATGAGTGCCGGTATCAGACGTACAGATTCCGGTGGATACGAATGTTTTCTAGAATATGGTAAATTAATTACTAATTAATTCTAATTCTAATTACAATTTGTTTTGTTTTTTTAGAAAAAACGAAAACTACAATGGGTTGTGTTGAATTAGCTGCAACTTTTGGTTCAATCATCATTCTAATTCTAACCTTACCATTCTCGTTATTTTGGTGTTTTAAAGTTTGTTAATTAATTAATTAATTAATCAATTAGGTTAATTTGATTAATTTTAGGTAGTACAAGAGTATGAGCGAGCTGTCATTTTTCGTTTAGGTCGTTTACGGATAGGTGGCGCTCGTGGGCCCGGTATTTTCTTCATACTGCCCTGTGTTGACAGTTATTGTAAAGTTGATTTGCGCACAGTCTCCTTTGATGTACCACCACAAGAAGTAATTAATTAATTTAATTAGTTAATTGGATAATTAATTTAATTTAATTTAATTTAGGCTTTAACTAAAGATTCAGTAACGGTAACTGTAGACGCGGTGGTTTATTATCGAATTCAAGACCCATTAAATGCTGTGGTTAAGGTTACTAATTACAGGTAATTACTAATTAATTATACTAAATTAACTCATTTAATTGATGAGAACATAACGGAATAAAAGTCCCTAAATTTGACTTATTGTTAGTATTTTAATCTAGTAACTTTATCTAAATTTGGTTGGTATTCCAATTCAATTATCACATGACCTTAACAATGACGTATTGCTAGATTATTGGTTATTTTCAAATTTGCCGCCTTTATAGCAAACTAGTTTTGTTTTTTCTATGACGTATTGTTGGATTATTGGTTATTTTCAAATTTTGCGCCTTCATTGAGAACCAATGAGATTCTCCCAAATTTCAGGTTATATTTAGCGAATGAATCGAGTATATTATTGATGCAATCGAAAAACTTTAATTGTCACATGTCCAAAAAACTCTGTCACATCACCAAAAAATAAAATCATACTCTTATGGGACAATTATTCAAAATACGTAGTTTTTTTGATTGTGTGACAGAGTTTTTTTGAAATTGCACACCGTTGGGACAAAGTTTTTTGGACATGTGACATTGAAAATTTGTTAATTGTAATTAAATAATTAATTATTGTTTTGTTTTTCAAGTAATTCGACACGTTTATTGGCGATGACAACGTTGCGGAATATTTTAGGGACACGAAATTTGGCCGAAATTTTGTCAGATCGTGAGGCCATTTCGCATGCCATGCAAACATCATTGGATGTGGCTACGGATCCGTGGGGTGTTAAAGTGGAACGTGTTGAAATGTAATTATACAAGTTTTACTGTTATGCGTCCAAAAAAACTTTGTCACGCAAACAAAAAAACTATGTCACACAAATAATTTTGATATAAAAATTGCGAATTTATGGAGAATTTTTTGTGACAAAATTATTTGTTTGTACGATGTAGTTTTTTGATGATGTGACAAAGTTTTTTGGAATCGCCGTGTCAAAGTTTCTTAGACATATGACAATAAAAGTTTATTCACTGCAATTAATTAATGTGACAATGAAAGTTTGTTAATTATTAATTAATTAATTACAGTCAACAAACTTTAATTGTCACATGTCAAAAAAATATTGTCACGGCAGCGTGAGAATCTGTCAAAAATTCGCCTTTTTTGTTATAATAAAGTTATTTGATTGTATGACAAAGTTTTTTGGATCTCATGCCGATGTGACAAAGTTTTTTGGACATCCAAGCATAAAAGTTTGTTGACCGTAATTAATTAATTATAATGTCAACGAAAGTTTGTTACATTAAACAAACTTTCATTGTCACATATTCAACAAATTTTGCATTGACAACATGGGATTCAAAAAAATTTTGTCATATTTAATCAATTTTATCACACAAACAAATTGTCTTGCTATAGCAACAAATAATTTCACAAAAAAATCGCTTTTTTTAACAAAATTAATGGAATATGTGACAAAATTTTTTGGATTGCCATATCGCCATGACAAAGTTTTTTTGGATATGTGACAATGAAAGTTTGTTGATTGTAATTAATTATTGTGATAATGAATGAGTGTATAATTGAATGAATTAGAGTCAACAAACTTTAATTGTCACATGTCCAAAAAATATTGTCACGAAAGCATGAGAATCTGGAAAATGACAAAGTTTTTTGGATTACCCATGCCGATGTGACAAAGATTTTAGGCATATGACTATAAAGGTTTGTTAATCGTAATTAATTATATTGAACCAACTTTAATGGTCACATGTCCAACAACAAGTTGGCATTCCAAAAAACTTTGTCACATATTCAGTCAGTTTTGTCATACAAACAAATAATTTTGCAGTAGCAACAAATAGTTTTAACAAAAATTCGGGTTTTGGACGAATTTGTTAGAATATGTGACAAAATTTTAGGATTTCCATACCGCCGTGACAAAGTTTATTGGATATGTGACAATTAGAGTTTGTTGATTGTAATTAATTAGTAATTACAGTGAAGTCAGTTTTATTATCAAATCTGTAAAAAATCTTGACACGGCGATATGGCAATCCAAAAAACTTTGTCACACAAATAACTATGTCATTCAAACAAATAATTTTGTCATAGCAATGATGATTTTACCAAAAATTCACCTTTTTCGATAGGAGAAAATTGTTGGTTTGTTTGATGTGATTTTTTGATTGTGTGACAAAGTTTTTTGGATTTCATGCCGATATTTTTTGGACATATGACCATAATTAATCAATGTAACAGTGAAAGTTTATTCTCTGTAAGTAATTGCCTTGAACAAACTTTTATTGTCACATCTTCAACAAACTTGACATTCCAAAAAACTTTGTCAATCAATTTTGTCATACAAATAATTTTGCAATAGCAACATATAGTTTTAACAAAAATTCGCTTTTTTGACAAAATTATTAGAATGTGACAAAATTTTTTGGATTTCCATACCGTTGTGACAGAGTTTTTTGGATATGTGTCAAAAAACTTTGTCACACAAATAACAATGTCATTCAAACAAATAATTTTGTCATAGCAATAATGTTTTACCAAAACTTAATTTTTTTCGATAGGACAAAATTGTTTGTTTGTATGACGTAATTTTTTAGTTGTGTGACAAAGTTTTTTTGGTTATGTGACATTGAACGTTTGTTGTCTGCAATTGGTAATTAATTTTCATTTTTTTTTTAGTAAGGATGTGAGTTTGCCGCACCAATTGCAGCGTGCTATGGCAGCTGAAGCGGAAGCATCACGTGAGGCACGTGCCAAAGTCATTGCGGCCGAAGGTGAAATGAAAGCGTCACGTGCCTTAAAAGAAGCAGCTGAAGTTATACACGCCACACCGGCAGCATTACAATTACGTTATTTACAAACATTAAATAATATTTCAGCTGAAAAGAATTCAACAATAATATTTCCATTACCGATTGATTTGATTAGTCATTTTCTCAATTTGAATACACAACAAACGCAAATTATTTGAAATTATTGCCAACTTTGTAGAGTAGAAAATCACTAGATTTTTTTTTGTTTAAGATATTGTATTTCATGTTGTAGTTGGCTGTGGTTTGGTTGAACAGTGTCGTAGATTGACGCATTTACAAATGTCAAATTTAGTAAAATATGAATCAATCTACGACATTATGCATAGCCAACTGCAAGTTGTATATCTGTATGTATCTATACTACTTTTTAATTAATTGAATAATTAATTAATTTATTAATTAACCATTTAGATAATGAGATTAAATTAAAGATTTTATCAATTGTGCCAACTTAGAAATGTAGAAATTATCCTAAATACAGTCTTTTCAATTATTAAATATTCTTAGATTTCCAAAATTCAAATTTCCCGCAATTTTAACAATATTTCAAACAAAAAATTGAAAATATATTCAAATTTGTTGCCAATAGTTCAAACCAAAAAATCAAATCCAATAGATACATTTAGATTATATACCAACATATTCTACATAAAATCACTAATTATTAAAAAAATTAGAAAATTAATGGTTAATTAAATACAATTTCTAAATCAATTAAATTAATTAATAATAAAGTAACTAATTTTGATGCCCTTTGTAATAATTTCAAATTTCCCGCATTTTAACCAGTGCCAACCCACAATATGGTTGAAAAATAACTAACAATTGACATTTGAATATTTGAATTTGCCGCTACTTCACACCAACTTAACAAATTAAAAATCCACTAGTTTGGTTCGAATATGGCGCACTATTTTAATTTCTTGCGTTTCAATGACTGTTTTCAATGATAATTTTCAAATTTCCCGCACTTTAAACATTACCATCTAAAAATAACCCATAAATGCAAATATTTAAATTTACCGCTACTTCATGCCAATATTACAAATTTAAAATCCACTAATTCGATTCAATACACAAATTCATTGTTCTCTATCGTGTTATTTTGGTCGTTTTCCTTCATTTAAACAAATTAACCTCAATTTAATCTCAATGATTTTCAAATTTGCCGCGTTTTAACGAATTTTAGCCAACCTAATGGTAAAAAAATTACTAATACAACGCAACAATGTTGAAATTTGAATTTGCCGCCAATTCATGCCAACATAAATGTAAAATCGACTCATATAAACGATTTTTTCAAATTTCCCGCATATTAACCAGTATTAACCAACATTATAATTGAAAAATAACTAGCACAACAATATGAATATTTAAATTTGCCGCTACTTCATACCAACATAAATTAACATAAATTACCGCGTTATTTTGAATATTTATCTTTGTTTGAGCGAATTTAATTCTATTTGGAAAAAAAATTCAAAATTCGCGCATTTTTGACGAGATTAATCAACATTATAATCGTAAAATAACTAATTCCCCACTATAATCAAAATTTTTGAATTCACCGCTAATTCCACCAACATAACAAAATAAAAATCCACTAGTTTGATTTAATAAACAAATGAATTCAAATATATTTCGATTGTTTTTCATCATTTAAACGAATTTCTCTCAATTTTAATCGCTGTTATTTTTCGAATTTCCCGCATTATAAGTAGCTCGACAATTTAATATTTGAATTTGCCGCTATTCGTACCAATATAACAAACTTAAAAACCACTAATTCGATTTAATAAACAAATTATCTAGCGTGTTACTTTGATTTTATCACGTTTAAACGAATTTCTTTCAATTACATCTAGTGATATTTTCAAATTTCCCGCATTTTCGGCAATATTCAAATTTGCCGCTACTTTCTCGAATATAACAATTTCAAAATAATAATAAACAATTACTTCAATAATTGATAGTTATTTAAATAAATTTCTATTAATTACAACAATTAATTCAATTTATAAGCCTAAAATTAGGGTAAATTAATACCAACTTATAACATCAAAAGTCACCACTATTCCAGATAAACAATCGTGATAGAACAAACGAAAACAATAGAAATTCCAACATATAAGCCGCTAATTATAAGTTTAAATAGTAATCCGTCATTAATTAATAATTAAATTAATTTTATCACGAATATAAATTTGATTAAATCATACCAATTGTTCAAAATGAAAATAACTAAATCCAACAATTGACAGATGTCAGAATTACGTCATAATCCAAGATGGACGACGTGTCCTGTTAAATATTGTTATTATTAGAATCGACTTGTTTTATTATTATACCAATTTTTTTCTAGAATTAATTAACAAATTTAGATTTAACAATTAATTAAGTATAATTAGAATTAATTAATTTACATAAAACAAAAATAATGAGTGATACGAGTTTAACAAAGACGAATTTACAACAGAATGAGCCTGTAATGAAAGGTTGGCTATTTAAATGGACAAATTATTTGAAAGGCTATCAAAGACGATGGTTCGTCCTGCAAAATGGACATTTATCCTATTACAGGTAATTAAATTTATCCATCAATTAATTAATTAATTAAAATCATAGTCCACTTAGATTTAGTCGTTAGTTTTTTGTTTCTATCTCGCTCTCTTTATGTCATCCGATAGAAAGCATAGGTAACTTTGTTTTTTATTTTGTTTATTTCATATGTACTTTGATTAGAGTAATTATTGTTAATTATAAAAATAAAGTACAGAATTTAATAATTAATTAAAGAAAAAAAAACAAAACAAGAAAACAATTGTATGTTGTGCAGGGCCGAGAATAATGGTGGAGTTCCAAAATTATCAATACGAAGACGTAGAAGATTTAGACAAGGGTGAGTTGTTTACCCAAATACTACCCTTAATTTTCTTATCATTATCATTGTAATTAATTTAATTAATTATTGGTTATGGTGGAGAAGGCCCTGCACACGACGTCTTGTCTCCTTTTCTATTTTATTTGTACGCTCATCTGTCTATCCTTTATTCGTTTGTCATTTGTTTTGTTTTGTTTTATTGTTGTTTTGTTTATTTGGTAATTTTCGTTTTTTGTTGTTTTTTTTTTTTTACAGAAATCAAGCGGAAATGGCCCATACATGTCGTGGTAGTATTTCATTACATGGTGCATTAATTTATACAGTTGATGCTTGTACGTTTGTTATATCGAATGGTGGTACGCAAACGTTTCATATTAGGGCCGCTTCAGAAGTTGAACGACAATCATGGGTGACTGCGTTAGAATTAGCCAAAGCTAAGGCCATGTATTATCAATTGTTATCAATAATTTTGTTTTTTTGAACTAGGAGTAGTGATTATAATTCAATTCGCGCGCGGAATTTTATTTTGGAAAAATCCCATTGGTTCGAAATTTCAAAATAACCAATAATCTAACAATACGTCATTGGAAACAAAACAATTGGTTTTCTAGAAAGGCGCGAAATTTTAAAATAACCAATGATTTATTGAAAATACTTTGATTATAATCACGTGATAATTTAATAGCGATGCCAACTAAGTTTAGAATTTTCCATTAAATAAGTGAATTTGGTAGATTTAAATAAAATCTTATTGGTTCTCTATAAGGCGCCACATTTGAAAACAAGTAAAATTACTAAATTAGTTAAAATTGGGGATTTTTATTCCGTTATGTTCTCGTCAATCTTCCATTAATTAATGCCGCCTACGTTATTATCTTTGAAAACAACCAATAAAAACTAATATTGGACGCGCGAAATTCAAATCTCCTAGTTTAAAAAATTCGCGGTTTATTTAAATTGAATTGATTTGATTGGTTTATTTTAGACGTAATATGGAATCGGAGGAGGATGATGAGGAGACAGTTGATGGTTCTGGTAGTCCAGAAGAATGGTCAAGTTGTGTACGTAAATTAGAGGCCCAATTAAATGATTTACAAACTTGTAGTGATTTAATTAATAAACATTGGAAGGCCCTAGTTAAACCATTAAATGATATAGAAACGAATACAGATCCGGATTTAATACAAAATAAATTGAAAGAAATTGGTGAAAGGGCCACCCTGTTTCGTATATCAACAAATGCAATGATTAATGTACAGTATTTTGTTTTTTATTGTCTAATTTTCTGTCAAATTTTTATTTGTCACAAATCCAAAAAAAACTTTGTCACACGATTAGAGAATTGTGTCATATCGAGTATTTAGTAGGGTTATTTGTTGAAATGACAAAATTATTTGACACTGTGACAAAGTTTTTTAGTTTGTCATATTGTCATAGCAAATTTTTTTGGGGATGTGACAATAAAAGTTGGCCCATTGTGATTACAGTTTAGCAAACTTTCATTTTCACTTGTTCAAAAAAACTTTGTCACCAAATCATATAACTTTGTCATATCAAAAAATGTGAATTTCTACTAAGATTATTTGTTAAAATGACAAAATTATTTGACATTGTGACAGAGTTTTTATATTGTAGCAATTTTTTTTTGGGTATGTGACATTAAAAGTTTGTTCACTGTGATTGTATTTCGGCAAACTTTCATTTTCATTTGTTCAAAAAATTTTGTCACATAGGAAGCCACAAAAAACTTTGTCACACGATCAAGGAATAATGTCATTAAGTATGCAGTAGGATTATTTGTTGAAATGACAAAATTATTTGATATTGTGACAAAGTTTTTTAGTTTCTCATATTGTCGTAACAATTTTTTTTTGACATGTGACAATTAAAGTTTGGTTACTGTGATTACAGTTCAACAAACTTTCATTTGTACCTGTTCAAAAAAGAACTTTGTCACCATGTCGATTATAGGAATCCATAAAAAACTTTGTCACAATCAAATAACTTTGTCATATCGAAAAATATAGAAATTCATAAAAAACTTTGTCACGCAATCAAATAACTTTGTCATATCAAAAAATGTGAATTTCTACTAGGATTATTTGTTGACATGACAAAATTATTTGACATTGTGACAAATTTTTTTAGTTTCTCATATTGTCATAGCAATTTTTTTTAGACATGTGACAATAAAAGTTTGTTCACTGTGATTACAGTTCAGCAAATTTTCATTTTCACCTGTTCAAAAAAACTTTGTCACTACATTATGGGAATTCATAAAAAAACTTTGTCACACAATCAATAACTTTGCTTTACCAAAAAATATAGCAGTTCATCAAAAACTTTGTCACGCAATCAAATAATTTTGTCATATCAAAAAATGTGATTTGTTGAAATGACAAAATTATTTGATATGTGACAGAGTTTTTATAGTTTTTCCTACTGTCCTAGCAAATTTTTTGGACATGTGACAATAAAAGTTTGTCCATTGTGATTACAGTTCAGCAAACTTTCATTTTCATTTATTCAAAAAACTTTGTCACCACATTATAAAATTCATAAAAACTTTGTCACGCAATCAAGTAACTCATATCAAAAAAAAAAAAAGGTAAATTTCTAGTAGAATCATTTGTTGAAATGACAAAATTATTTGATATGGTAGCAATTTTCTTTGGCCATGTGACAATAAAAGTTTGTTCATTGTGATTAAATTTCAGCAAAACTTTCCAATAAACTTTGTCACAATAATTTTGTCATATCAGAAAAAAAAGTGAATTTGTAGTCCAATATTTTGTTGCTAGGAAATTTTGTGACAAAGTTTTTTTTGTAGATGTTTACGCCGTTGTGACAAAGTTTTTTAGTTTTTCATATTGTAGCAAATTCTTTTTGGACATGTGATAATAAAAGTTTGTTCACTGTGATTATATTTTGGCAAACTTTTATTTTCACTTGTTTAAAAAACTTTGTCACATTATAGAAAGCCACAAAAAACTTTGTCACAATAATTTTGTCTTATCAGAAAAAACAGTTGAATTTTTAGTTCAAATATTTGTTGCTAGGATATTTTGTGACAAAGTTTTTTTTGTGGATTTCTACACCGTTGTGACAAAGTTTTTTTTGGACATGTGACAAAGTTTATTGTAATTTTAAATTGATTAAAAAATTTCTTAATTTATAGACATGTGCTGAATATTTGAAAACATCTCAAGCACATGGCCATAAATGGATACGTTTATTACAACATGAACGTGAACAACGGCAACGTTTACAAGAAATGGTGGAAACATTGGCACAGCAGCATTCAAAATTAGAACAAGCAGCTAATGCACATACAAATCGACCGGCAGGTAAATCAAAATAGTTGAGAAACAAAAAAATAAAAACAAATAAAACAAAAAATTATTTATAGTGTGTCGTAGCTTGATTCATCTACTTGGAAACTATCAGTTGTATTCTCTAACTTTTTTAGCCAATTCATTACCATGACAACGTTTGGAAATTGACAGGTTATTCAAAATGTCTTTGTTGATTTTCGGTGTTGTCATGGTAACGAATTGTAAAACTGCTACAGTATATGAATAAAGTTACGACATTATCTCACTTATTGCCAATTATTAGGTGGAATATTATTGTATCAAAATAACAATAAAACAACTATATTTCGTCTGATTTTCTCATTTCTGGAGTGTCGGAGCTTGATTCATCTACTACAAAATTATCAGTCGTATTCTCTAACTTTTTTTGTAACAATTCATTACCATGACAACGTTGGAGATTGACAGATTATTTAAAAGTATTGTTAATCTTCACTGTTGTCATAGTAACGAATTATTAAAAAAAAAAACAACTTAGAGAATACCTCTATGATCAACTATTGTCAACTATATGAATAAAGCTACGACATACATATTAGGTGGAATATTACAACAAAACAACGATATTTCTTCCTATTTGTCTTCCAAAATTGTGTCTTAACTTGATTCATCTATTTTAAAACTACAATCATTATATATTGTGGTATAAATGAATAAATCTACGACATTGTAGTATTGAATAACCAAATATTATTAATGTCGTAATTTGATTCACTTAAATATTTCAAAATGATCAGTTGTATTCTCTAACTTTTATGGCAAAATTCGTTACCATGACAATTCTATTTTTATCTATAATTGAAAAGAGACAAGATCTTCAGTGTTGTTATGGTAATGAAATGTTAAACAAAAAAAAAAAAATTATAGAATACCACTGTATCAAATATTGTGGAATATACAGGGTGTACAACGCTATTTTAGCTCGAAATAACCTATGATTGTGTGAACGTAGGTCAGTTTTTTGTTTCAATAGATTGTCGATAATGCAGTTTATCACAAAGTCATAGGCTACTGCGAATTGAAATAGCGTTGTACACCCCATATGAATAAATCTACGACGTTATGTTATTGAAATCATAGCCTACTATCGCGTTGTATAAATATACAGGGTGAGTCAAAAGTGATGGTTTCTTGGAGGTTCTTGAAGTATTTTTTCTACTTGAACCACAAGTAAATATTTTTGTTATTCTAGCAACCCATAGTATATAGGTTGAGCAACCTACTTTTTTATTTTAAATGAATTATATATTTTTTTTATTGCATATTTAGATTTTATAGTGAAATTTAGGGGTTATTTGGTGGTTTTTCAGGAATTTTGATTTTTTCAGAAATTTTCAGTTTTATACAATGCCTGAATTTATCTATTAAGAAAAACATAGAAGGCTTGGCAAAATGACAATAATTGTCATAATCACAATTGAGGTTAGAATTGAAGGTTTCACAATTTTTTCAGTAATTTCAGCAAATTTTTCATGAAACAAAAATCAATTTCGACTTAATCAATTGTTAATTTATTCTATTGTTTTCCATAGAAAAAACTATAATTGATTGATTTAGATGTTAATTGTAACAATTGAATTGACAGTTGTTTTGCTAAGCCTACTATGTTTCTAATATTTCCTTTCAGATTTATGGTTTAATTTTTCAGATTTTTTTTGCTGAAATTTTAAATTTACGGTTATATTTTTGAAAATTTTACATTCAAAAAATCGTAAATTTTGAAAATTTTATTGATTAAAAATTTTCAAATTCTCCTACCTGAAACTGTCTACTCAATTTTTAAAGTAGAAAGTGTAATTTGAATTTGCGCGCCTAAATATAAGCTTCCCATTGGTGGTTATTCTACAGACAAATTTACACCACTCAAAAGTAGATTTTGTTTTGATAATATTCGATATTTGTTAATTATTAAACGAAATTCTTATCAGGGGGCTAAATATGTTCGATTTAAAGCAAAAATGAACGTTCAGAATTTGAATTTACGGCCAAAATGATCCAATTTTTGTGTTTCTAGTGAGTTTTTCAGTGTAAATCCGGCTTTAATCACTACGCTTACAATTCGTTGAAAAATCGAATATAGACGGCTATGATTCAATAATTCGTCTATAAATAAATGCATAGTAGGCTTTGTAAAATGACATTTATTTGTCACAATTGAGGTTAAGAAATTTTGAAATTTTTGAAATTTATCAAACTACCCCTAAATTTTACAAAAAATCCACAATAATTGGGGGTTTGATAGCGGTAGACTCGACAGGGTGATCAAGGTAACCCAAAAAAGGCTCCAAATACTGGATTTGAAGCCGTTTATTTTCACAATTTTTTTTATTATCAAAAAAAAAACGGCAGTGAATCACCCTGTAGATTTATTGATAATTTTAAAACTAGAATTATTGTATTTTAACCTTGACATTCACTATATCTCTAAATGGAATTATCTCATTATTACCATTATTATTATCATTATTACTAATATTATCAATTAGTAACTATCAACTAATTATTATTATTATTATTATTATTATTATTCTATAAATGAATATCGAGAATTGTTTCGTATTAGATCACATCAACTATGCTCGTTAAAATCAAATGATTTATTGTTTATTTTCGATAAAAATTATTGTAAATATTTTAATAGTGATAATAATATTGATAATAATAATGAATAAAATTTTGATAATAAATAATGGTAATTATTTTAAAATTTCTTCAATTATATTCGATACAATAACATTATTAATAACCTATTTGTTTGAAAGATTTTCTATTTTAATTTTTATTGGACGTCTATGGGTTGTTACAGGTGTTGGTGTCAGTGGTGGTAGTGGCGTTGGTGGCGGTGGTGGTGGTGGCGGCAGTAGTGGCGGCTGTGGCGCCGGTGGTGTAACAAGTGATGGTGAAGATGAAGATGATAATGAATTCTATGATGCATTAGCCGAAAATAATAATTATAATAATAATAATAACAATAATAATAATAATAGTAATAATTTAACAACAACAGATGGTAATCATTTTACATTAAATATACCAACAAGTAATAATAAAATACGTAGACGTAATAGTTCAGATAGTTCAAGTGAACCAGATGAAACAACTGAAACGAAACAGGTTAGTCGATTTGTTTATTTATTTGTTTGTTTGTGTGTTGTTTTAATTATTGATAAGAGTTAAATGGAAAATTGATTATTTTCTAATTTAAATAATTTACATTGATTTAAAACAAATTCACAACTATTCAATGTACAGGGTGTATTTAAGTTGATAGTAGGCTATGAATTTGCGCTATCTTCTGTCAGTTACTTGTGTCAAATTAGTAATCTGCATTACCGACATGTTCTTGTTTCAATAGTTTGTCGGTAATGCAGATTATTAAGCTGAATCAAGAAGCCGACATACGTTCACAAAGTCATAGGTTGTTGCAAGTTTAAATATTCGGTATATGAATTGAATAAATTATAAATCGTTAATTAAATTTTTGTAGAAATTGTAAAGTAGTTATTTTGTTTCTGGTGAGATTCTTCAATTTTTTTTAGGGTTTTTAGTCTCAATTTTATTTTAATTTCGAATGAATTTCTGGCGTTTTTATCCAATTAGTCCCGATTCTAACCTAAGTTTATTGAAAAGAGCCATTTTTAAGTTTCTTTGATTAATTTTCTAACCTTAATTATGTTTTTTTTAGGTATTTTTGATGATTTAAGTTGTAGTTCTGTTCGAATTGGATTACTTTGGTTTTTTTTCTTTAATTTTAGTTATTTTAGGTATTTTTGTTGTAGTTCTTTTAGAATTGGTAATCGTCTAAAGTGGGTGGTTTTGAGATTATTTCAGGTGGTCTACGGGGTGGTTTTTTTTTTGAAAATATTTCCAAATTTGTCTATTTTTGAATAACTCAACCTGGTTTTTAAGTTTTCTTTTTTTTTGGTTATTTTTCAAATTTCAGTTCAGGTTAGGTTGATTTTTGAGTGAGATTTGTCATTTGTTCAAGTTTTATCCAATTAATTTCGATTCTAATTTAAAGTTTACTAAAAAAAAGGCGATTTTCAACAATCTTGATTATTGAATTTTCTAACCTTAATGTGTTTAAATTGTAATTCTGTTCAAATTGGCATATTTTAGCTTTTTTTAGTGATTTTTTTTTTTTTTTAATTTAGTTATTTTNTTAGATTACCAACAGAGTTGGCTGTGCTTTCCGTATCGAGTGTCGTTGATTGATTCGTAATTCAATTCAATTTAATTTTTGTTATCAAAAAGCATGGCAAACTTTGTGTATAAAATAATTTAAGAGGAGAATTATCAAATTGTAATTGATGAAATTACTGAAATTTAGTTTATTTGCTGATTTATAACCTGAATAACTACTGTTGGAAATTCGTTGAGCAACCCACTTTCTTATTTTTTAAATAGTCTGATATATTTTTATTGCATATTTAGATTATGTGGAGAGATTTGACTTATAATGTAGTTATATTATCAAAATCCTCTTCAATTCCATCATAGAATCTAGATTTGCAGTAAAAAATAGATAATTCCATTTAAAAATAAGAAAATAGGGTGTACTACCCTATATATAGGGGGTTGATAGAACCACGACAATATAATCCAAAGATAGTTCAGGTGGAAAAACAAATATTCACCAAATTTCAAAAATTTCCAACAATTAGACTCTTGTGTCACTCACAGAGTTGGCTATGCTTTCTGTGTGGAGTGTCGTTGATTGATTCAACTGAATTTAACTTTTATTATCAAGAAGTATAGCCAACTTTGTATATAGAATCAGTTAAGATTATCAAAGTACAAATTTTAATTGTAGGAAGTTTCTGGAATTTGCTTTATTTGCTGTTTTATAACCTGAATAACTACTGGAAATTTGTTGAGCAACCCACTTTTTTATTTAAAATGGTTTGATATATTTTTATTGCATAGTGTTGTCATGTTGTCAAAACCCTCTTCATTTTCATCATATAATCTAAATATGCAATAAAAAATTGACAATTCCGTTTAAAAATAAGAATCTAGGGTGAACTACCCCATATATCGGGGGTTGATAGAACCACCACAATATAATCCAGAGATAGTTCGGGTGGAAAAACAAATATTCACCAAATTTCAAAAATTTCCAACAATTAGACTCTTGTGTTACTCACAGAGTTGGCTATGCTTTCTATATGGAGTGTCGTTGATTGATTCAATTGAATTTAACTTTTGTTATCAAGAAGTATGGCCAACTTTGTATATAGAATCAGTTAAGATTATCAAAGTACAAATTTTAATTGTTGGAAATTTCTGAAATTCGGTGTATTTGCTGTTTTATAACCTCAATAACTATTGAAAATTTGTTGAGCAACCCATTTTTTTATTTGAAATGGTTTGATATATTTTTATTACATAGTGTTGTCAAAATCCTCTTCATTTTCATCATAGAATCTAAATATGGAATAAAAAATAGACAATTCTATTCGAAAATAAGAAAATAGGGTGAACTACCCCATATATCGGGGGTTGATAGAACCACAACAATATTATCTAGAAATAGTTGAGGTGGAAAAACAAATATTCACCAAATTTTAGAAACTTCCAACAATTAGAACTTGTGATACTTCAAATAGGCCATACTCTAGACTCACCCTGTATATTGAATTATTTCATCATTCAATTCATTCAATCATTCATTTCAGGTCATCGAAAAAATCGAATAAACAATAACGATAGAAATTTATAATGAATTAATTATAAATTGTATTGATTAAAGCTCTATTATTTGTCTATATTTGGAATTTTAAAGTTCAAACTTATCATTTTATTTTATTTTATTTCAATTTTTACACGATACGCTCTAAAAATTAAACAGATCTAGTAAACGAATTAAATATTGTAGTTTTAATTAATAAATTCTCTATCATTCAATAATAATAATAATAAAATAAAAAGAGATAGATAGATAGATAGACAGAGAAATAAAATTGAGATAGTAAAAAAATCCTATTTGATGATATTAAAATATCTTATCAAGATTTCAATTATTTTGTGATCTCGAGAGGCACAGGTGGCAGATAAAATTCGTTTTTTATTTATAAAAATGCGCTATCATCAGGTATCTTATTATTAATTATCATCATCAACATCATCATCATTATTATTATTATTAATTATCAATGTTAATTTTTATATTTGTCTATGAATTGAATTTTCAGGTAGTTGTAGTAACTGGAAAATCAGCAGTAGCAACAACAACACCAGCTATAGCATCCACTTCAGGATCATCAAATATAACAACAACAACAACAACAACACCAGTATCAGCTGAAACAACATTATCAATTGAAACAACAAATAAACGACAACGACGTACACGTGTACCAGATAAACCGCATTATCCATTAAATTTATGGAGTATAATGAAGAATTGTATTGGTAAAGATCTATCGAAAATACCAATGCCAGTTAATTTCAGTGAACCATTATCGATGTTGCAACGTTTAACTGAAGATTATGAATATGCTGAAATTCTAGATATTGCAGCCAAGTAATATATTATATATATACAAATAATTAAAAAATAAATCGAATATACCACGCAGTAGGCTATGATTTTGTGAACGTATGTCGATTTCTTATTTCAACTCAATAAACCGACAATCTATTGAAACAAGAACATGTCGGTAATGCAGATTATTAAGGTGAATCAAGAAATTGACATACGTTCACAAAGTCACAGGCTACTACGAATTGGAAATGAGACAGTAGGTCGTATTCTTATTTCAATTGATTATCGATAAATTTGTTGATTTTGTTGAGTATTTTCGATATTAAATGGATTGTGTTTGTTTGATTGATTGAAATAAGAATAGACCTACGTTGATTATGATGGTATACTCTATACAGGGTGAGCCAAAAAGTTGGCCTATTTGTAGTATACGAAGTTCGAATTGTTGGAAATTTCTGAAATTTGTTTTTCCATCTGAACTAGGAAATTTATTAAAACATAGAAGGCTAGGCGAAATAACTGTCAATTCAATTGTTACAATTAACAACAAAATTTGTATTATTAACTGAAATTGCTGAAAATACCTGTAAAATAATTAAATTTAACCTCAATTGTGATAGTTGTCATTTTGTTAAGCCTACTATGGTTTATTTATTGACGAATTATTAAAAACTTAGGCGACTAGATACTAGATACTTTCAAGTGGATTAATTGAAAATGTTAATTTACTGAAAAATTATCAGAGATAACTATGAATATGTTAATATAATTCGATTTAGAATTCTCGATTCTATCGAAATATTTAAATAAATACAGGGTGTTCCATTGTAAAATAAGCGATATATTACGATTTGGAAATTGTCTGAAATTAAACGAAAATTTCAGCTAAACGCTGAAAGTTATTGCAATTCTGTAAAATTTGACGTAAAGAATATAGTTTGAACTGTGAGTGTTCCAAATTTTGATCGTTTATTACAAATAGTTTCAAAAATATCAATTTTTTAATCGAACACTGCTAAATTGTAATTTCATGAAAAATTCAAAATTCCTGAAAAACTATCAATTCTAAACCATGAGTTATCTCAAACTACCTTTAAATTTCTCCACACGATCAAATATGCAATAAAAATATATAAAACTATTTAAAATAAGAAAGTGGGTTGCTCAATAAATTTCCAATTCAGGTTATAAAACAGCAAATTAACCAAATTTCAACAGTTAAAATTTGATAATTCGCCTCTTAGCTTATTTTATTCATAAAGTTGGCAATGCTTGTTGATAACAAAAGTTCAATTCAATTGAATTATGAATTAATCAACAACATTCGATACCGAAAACACAGCTAACGTTGTTGGTGATTTAAAATATTTAAATTTTAAGTTCTAATTGTTGAAAATTACCACCTGAACTACCACTAGAGAATATTTTTATTGTTCTATCAACCCCCGGTGTATGGGGTAGTACACCCTACTTTCCTATTTTGAATGTAATTGTATATTTTTATTGCATATTTGGATTCTATGATGAAAATGAACTTGACTACACTATAAGTCAAATTTCTCCACACGATCTAAATATGTAATAAAAATCAATCAAACCATTTNAAAATATCAACTAAACGCTAAAAGATAATCCAATTCTATAAAATTTAGCGTAAAGTACACAATTTGAACTATTACTGTTATAAATTTGGATAGTTTAGCGACAATATTTCCAGAGATATGAATTTTTTAATCAAACACTACCAGATTAAAATTTTCAGAAAAACGCTAGAATAGAAGTTCCCTTTAATTTCAACACAGAATCTAAATATGCACCACCCTATACCAGGGCTAGTTGGAGCAATGATAATTTCAGAAATATCCATCAATTCGGCGATATTTCTCCTCGTAGTGGCCTTTGACTTTGTGGACGTAAATCGACTTCTTGTTTTAACAAACAATTGAAACGGCAAATTGTCGATAATGCAGATTACTGTATTGAAACAAGAACCGACCTACGTTCACAATTACTACTAGCTGAAATCTCTTTGCTTCATTCTGTATTATTTTAATTATTAATTATTAATTATTATTATTTTAATTATAGATGTAGTGATCCATGTGAACAATTAGCTTATGTAGCTGCATTTACTGTATCATCATATTCAACAACAAGTTGTCGTACTGGAAAACCATTTAATCCATTATTAGGTGAAACTTATGAATGTGATCGTTCAGATGATTTAGGTTGGCGTGCTATCAATGAACAAGTCTCCCATCATCCACCAATGGTAGCACAATATTGTGAAGGTAAATTATGGAAATGTTGGCAAGAATTTACAATGACATCAAAATTTCGTGGTAAATATCTACAAGTTATACCATTAGGTACAGCACAAGTGGAATTTTTAAATAGTGGCAATAAATATTCATGGCGTAAAGTTACAACAACTGTACATAATATTATTGTTGGTAAATTATGGGTTGATCAACATGGTGATATGGAAATTATCGGTAAAGGTGTACAAGTTAAAGGTATTAAATGTCATTTAAAATACATCCCCTATTCGTATTTCTCACGTGATTCACAACGACGTGTCAAAGGGGTTGTTATGGATCAAAATGGTTTAGTTAAATGGGTTATAAATGGTACTTGGGATAATAAAGTTGAAATTGCACCAGTTATCAATATAAATAATCATAATAATAATCCAATTTATGAGACTGGCCAGGCGATTATCGCCTGGCAACGTCGTATGCCACCATCGGACGCCGAACATTACTATAATTTCACAATATTCGCATCACAATTGAACGAATTAGAACCGGGTGTGGCGCCAACAGATTCCCGTTTGCGACCCGATCAACGACTTATGGAAGAAGGTAAATGGGATGAAGCCAATTTGGAGAAGATTCGTTTAGAGGAGAAACAACGGGCCGTCAGGAGGAAACGTGAATCGGACGCTGAAGAAGCAGCAGCCGATGGCCGACCCTATGAACAATACAAACCGTTATGGTTTGAACAGGCACGCGATCCGGAGGATGATACAATCGTACACGTGTACAAGGGCACCTATTGGGATTGTAAAGATAAACAAGATTGGTCCGCTTGTCCGGATATATTTTAGAAGAAATTTGCAAATAATTCTAGTTAATATCGCTATTATAATCAGTAAAATAGATTTGTTGTGGCGCCCTATTGTATTTCGTTTTTCTAAATTGGTAACGGTTGATTTGTATATAAATTGGTCGGTTTTTTTTGTAAATAAATGAACGGATTGTAGAATTTCCCTATAATTGTGATAAATTCTTGTATATGCTTATTGCGTTCACGATTGTATAATTGGTTGCATAAATAAAACAACGCCATCTAACCGAAAGTTTATTGAAACCGGCGTGAAGTTGGCGCTATTCCCCACAATGTTGCCAAATGGCGCTAATTGCCCCCAATTTGCGCCGATACTGGCCGGAATTGAGGCGCAAATTATCGGTTAGATTCAAAAAATTGCGTTATTAATACAGCGGGGTGGTTTTGTGGTTTTTTAATCGCCGAAATTTGGGGTTTATTTGGTTTTGTCGGCGGTTGATCGGGGTGGGTTGGTGTGGCAACGCGGCGCGGGCGCGGCCATATTGGTTATAGTTAGCGCTTATATCGCGACATCACACACAGCGACGACCGTGAATTTTGTCAGTGTTGGGAAAACTAGCGAAAAAATTCGATTTCTTATCATTTTTTTGGGTTTTTTTTTGATAAGAAACAACCGGAATTGCCGAATCGTTTTAGTGTTTAATTAATTAATTAGTAATAGATCAACGAATTTCCACACGACTATAACAGAAAAAAAAAACGATGTTCGAACGTGAAGATAATGTGTACAAAGCCAAATTGGCTGAACAGGCCGAACGTTACGACGGTAAGTTGGCTAAATTTCCATTAAATCCGAAATGGCCGGCCGAAAATTCGAGAATAATCGCCGATATCCAGTTTTATCGATTCCCTATCGCATCTCACCCCCTAATGCCGATTCAAATCGATTGCAACCCCTTTGCGGGCGCAAAAAATCCGATTTTATTGCCACCATCATGGCGAATCCGGGGCGAGAAAAACAATTTGACAGATTGTCTTTTGTTCGATTTTGGAAAAAAAATCAAAGCCGGCTTCGATCCCCCCATTATTACACCCAGGATTATCATGGCGATTACGATTTGAACGACTTCCGGTTGGCGTTTTTCCGATAATTTCCGCC
Source organism: Hycleus phaleratus (assembly GCA_013841185.1). NCBI lineage: Eukaryota > Metazoa > Arthropoda > Insecta > Coleoptera > Meloidae > Hycleus > Hycleus phaleratus. The sequence goes on along the minus strand of JACDRP010000611.1, from coordinate 8,914 downwards.
CCATTATCAATTATTAACATCATTATTATTATTACGACGCCGACTAGATAACCAAATCGGGAGTTTCGAAAATTCTTTTCTCATTTGTAATTTTAACGGTCGTTGAATTAATTACGCGCTTATGTAGGAGTATCGCGACATAGTGGGGGTAAATCCCCCAATTTTGCCGAATTAATTGATAATTTTTTTTTGATAAGAAACTCGCAACAATTGCGTCTTATTCGATTTGAATGGTGACAATTGATGGTTCATTAACCGGTAGTGGTGACGTGATTATTAAAACTATTCTATTGAATTTTCTTCCATCTCTTACTTTTTAAAAAAATCTATTCATCTCTGTCTAATCTCCTATTAAACGTAATAAGTGCGATAGAGATGATACGATCGGTGCATTCCTTCTTTCCTGTAATATGTCGATATTACAGTACAGTAATTATTAGTCATTTGTTTTAACAAGTATTTTTTATCGATAACAAATGACGATTTTCGTGAACTTTTGTTTTTTTTTCCTTCAAACGTATTTGATTTAGTTTCGTTAAATACAAATTGTGAAGGGGTTGGAGAAATAATGGCGCCAGTAATGGTGGTGGTGGTTTCTACCCTTCAAGTTTTCTAATCGATACATTGTGCAGCTGTATATACCGTGTGTTCCACCGAATTTGCAAAATTTTTTTTAAACCCATAAAGGGTGTTTTATTAAAGATACAAACTACCCCTTTTTTAGAGAAAATATCGATATTCATGCCCTATTTGTCGATTGATGGTTTTTTTTTGATGATTTACACTTCCAAAATGTGCAAAAATTAGGTTTATATTGTAAATATACGGTTTCAATTAGCACGGTTTTTTCGAAATACATCTAATTTTAAATCGATGAAAATTCTAATGGGGTAGAATTAAATTTCTGGAATTTTCAAAGTGTAGTTAAAATTCGTGTAATTTCCCCCCATCGTTTTTGTTTAATTTTCCAAATTCCTATTTTTACACGGTAACTAGTTTAAATTTTCTGGAAATTGTGTAAAATTTAACTGCTCAAAGTGAATTTTTCAAAATACTATTTTTAATAAAAATACTTGTTTTACACGTTACTTAATTAGCACGGTTTCAATTTACATTGTTTTCCAAAAATCGTGTAAATCAATAAGTTTATTGATGGAGGGAAGAAAGCTTCAACAATTTTTGTACAATAGTGAAAATTCGTGTAATTTTTGGAATTCTATTTTTTACACGGTATCTTATTTATATTATTTTGTTAATATACGTTTGATAACTTTAGATTTCAAATAGAGAAATTTTGTATTTTCTTATATTCCATGCAGCTTCAGTTTACACGGTTTGCCAAAAATTCGCGTAATTTCGGGATTTATCTTGATTTAATTTCAATTTTATTGAACGTTTTAGTGTTCGAAGATTGTAATAAAAGTCTATAGTTTATTTAAAGAATCCAATTTACCCTTATTTATGGAGGTATTATGGGGTGGAAGATATTTATTAACCAATTTAGAAATAGAGAAAATCATCGATTTTTATTAAGAGAGGTTCTATTTGATAAATGATGCATCAGTTCGTTTAATTTTCTGAATTTATACATTTTTTTAACACGATTATGGAATATCTTTGACCTGTTTTAAAAGGGTTTTAGTTTGCACGGTTTTTCTATAAACATGGCTTTTAAACAGAGGATGGAATAAAGTTTTATTAGGTTAGTTAAAAATAAATAAAACATGCTTTTAATTTCGAATTTACCCTCATTTAGTTTTTACAAGTAGTGTTAAAAATAACTCGTGTTAATTTTAGTAGTTGTAAAAGTTTATTTTTCAAAAGAATATTTTTAATAAAAAAAAAATGACATTTAAGATTCGATAAACGATTACTCGTTTTGCACTACAATTTACACGGTTTTGATTTACACTATTTTTCAAGATTAAATTAAGTGAAAGTTCAATGAGGGAAGAATAAATATTCATCAATTTTTGTAGAGTCAAGAATCGTGTAATTTCCTGCCATCAATTTGTTTAATTTTCTAAACATATTTTTTGCACGGTACTTAATTTATCCCGATTTTGTTTTACACGATTTCTTGAAAAAATATATCTTTTGTCCAAATTTAAATAGATTAAAATCAAAGAGTGTAAATTCTAAGCAAATACTTTGACATATTCAAACCTCGTTTTACACGGTTTCAATTTACACTAATTTTCAAATTACTGACCATTTGAGGTTACAATAAGTTTATTTTGAGGTAGAATTATTAAAAATCGAATAGTTTCTTACTATCATCGGTTCGTTTAATTTTTAGAATTTCTATTTTTTACACGGTATTTAATTTAAATAGTTTTATTAATGCACGATAAATTAGATGTAGAAGAAGAAATCAACGACTTATTAAGGACGATTTTATTTGGTCAATTTCATTTAATTTTCCGAATTTATATTTTTAACACGGATTCGATTTACACTTATTTTCAATAATACTGTAAGTTTAAATTGTAAAATTATTGATGTAAAGTTGATGGAATTCGTGTAGTTTTTTGCCATCGATTCGTTTCATTTTTGGAATTTCTATTTTTTGCACGGTATCTAATTTAAATTGTGTTTATTATACTATCAAATTCAACATAGAAAATATTTATCTGCTAATTTAAAAATAGAAGAGACCATTATTATGAGAGTGGTTTTAATTAAGACGTGAGTCATCAATTCGTTTAATTTTTCGAATTTATATTTTTTACACGCTACTTAATTTACACGATTTACATTGGTTTTTAAAGATCATTAAGAAAATCTGAGAATGTGGTAAAATAAGTTTATGTAAAATTCGTGTAGTTTCCAGTCATCAGTTTATTTAATTTTGCTAATTTCTATTTCTACACGGTACCTAATTTACACGGTTTCAATTACATTGATTTTCAAGTATAAATTACTAATAATCTAAGGTTTGAACAAGTTTATTATTAATGTAGAGTTATTAAAATTCGTGTAATTTCCAGTCATCAATTCATTTTAATTTTCCGAATTTCTATTTTTTACACGGTACCTAAATTGACACGGTTTCGATTATATTGGAACCAAGTTCATTGTGGTAGAATTTCTTAAAATTCGTGTAATTTTATCATTATCAATTTGTCTAATTTTTACACGGTACTTAATTTATACGGTCCTATTAATACGAGTGTAGAAAAATGATGGTTTGTATTTTGATTTTGTTTTAAACGATTTCAATTAACACGGTTGTTTAAAAAAAAAAACTTGAAGATTCTAGTGTTTGAAAATAGTTTATTTAAAGAATCTATTTATGAGGGGGTGGATTTCTTAAGGGTAGTTTTTTAAAATTTGTTTAATGATAATTTTTATATTTTAATTTTATAGAAATGGTTGAGGCAATGAAGAATGTGGCAAAATGCGATTTAGAATTAACAGTTGAAGAACGTAATTTATTATCAGTTGCATATAAGAATGTGATTGGTGCACGTCGTGCATCATGGCGTATAATATCATCAATTGAACAAAAAGAAGAAAGTAAAGGTAGTGATGATAAATTAGAAATGATACGACAATATCGTGGACAAGTTGAAAAAGAATTACGTGATATATGTTCAGATATATTATCAGTATTGGATCAACATTTAATACCAGCTGCATCTACTGGTGAATCCAAAGTTTTCTATTACAAAATGAAGGTAAATTACCTAAATTAACACGTAATTATAATAAAATTGTTTTCAAATTTGGCGCCTTTATTGAAAACCAATCAACTACTCTATTGCTAGTTTATTGGTTATTTTCAAATTTTGCACCTTTATATTAGTTGGCATTGCAATTGAATTATCACATTATTATGACAAAATTGTTGTTTCCATTGGTTGTTTTAAAATTTGGCGCCTTTATAGAAAAACTTTCAATGACGTATTGTTAGTTTATTGGTTATTTGCAAATTTTGCGCCTTTATATTAGTTGGCATTGAATTATCACGTGATCATAATAAAATTATTGTTTTGAATGACGTTCTTATTGGTTGTTTTCAAATTAGCGCCTTTATGGAACACCAATCAATGATCTACTGTTAGTTTATTGGTTATTTTCAAATTTTGCGCCTTTATATTAGTTGGCATGGCATGACAATTGCATTATCACGTGAATTATTAGCAGTCGTTCTTATAAATTGATTGGTTATTTTAAAATGTGGCGCCTTTCTATTAGTTGGCATTGCAATTGATCACGTGACCATAAAATTATTGTTTTCAATGACGTTCTTGTAAATGATTGGTTGTTTTAAAATATGGCGCCTTCATAGAAAACGAATTAATATTGTTAGCTTATTGGTTATATTCAAATTTTGCGCCTTTATATTATTTGTAATTGTAAAATAACAAAATTGTTTCCATTGGTTGTTTTAAAATTTGGCGCCTTTATAGAAAAAAACAATTAATTAGTTTATTGGTTATTTTCGAATTTTACGCCTTCATATTAATTGTAATTGCAATTGAATTATCATGTGACCATAACAAAATTATTGTTTTCAATGTTCTTATAAATGATTGGTTCTTTTAAAATTTGCCGCCTTTATAGAAAACCAATCAATGACATATTGTTCGTTTATTGATTATTTACAAATTTTGCGCCTTTATGGCATTGAATTATCGCGTGACTATAACAAAATTATTGTTTTCAATGACGTTCTGATAAATGATTGGTTGTTTTCAAATTTTGCGCCTTTATATTCGTTGGCATTGCAATTGAATTATGACGTAACCATAAAATTATTGTTTTCAATGACGTTCTTATAAATGATTGGTTGTTTTAAAATATGGCGCCTTGATAGAAAACGAATCAATGACGTATTGTTAGTTTATTGTTTATTTTCAAATTTTGCGCCTTTATATTGGCATTGTAAAATAACAAAATTGTTGTTTCCATTGGTTGTTTTAAAATTTGGCGCCTTTATGGAAAAAAAAACAATGACGTATTGTTAGTTTATTGGTTATTTTCAAATTTTACGGCTTCATATTAATTGTAATTGCAATTGAATTATCATGTGACCATAACAAAATTATTGTTTTCAATGATGTTCTTATAAATGATTGGTTATTTTAAAATTTGGCGCCTTTATATTAGTTGGCATGGCATAACAATTGAATTATCACGTGAATTATTAGCAGTCGTTCTTAACAATTGATTGGTTGTTTTAAAATTTGGCGCCTTTATAGAAAACCAATCAACTGATCTACTACTAGTTTATTGTTTATTTTCAAATTTTGCGCCTTTATATTAGTTGGCATGGCATAACAATTGAATTATCACGTGAATTATTTACAATCTGATTCTTGTAAATGATTGGTTGTTTTAGAATTGGCGCCTTGATAGAAAAACAATCAATGACGTATTGTTAGTTTATTTTCAAATTTTGCGCCTTTATATTAGTTGGCATGGCATAACAATTGAATTATTAACAGTCGTTCTTAAAAATTGATTGGTTGTTTTAAAATGTGGCGCCTTGATAGAAAACGAATCAATGACATATTGTTAGTTTATTGGTTATATTCAAATATTGCGCCATTACGTTAGAACCAATGATATTTAGTAAATTTGAATGTATGATTAATTAATTAAATTGAATTTTTTCAGGGTGATTATCACCGATATTTGGCTGAATTTGCAACAGGTAATGATCGTAAAGATGCAGCTGAACATTCATTAGTTGCATATAAATCAGCTGGTGATATTGCAATGAATGAATTACCACCAACACATCCAATACGTTTAGGATTGGCATTAAATTTTTCTGTATTTTATTATGAAATATTAAATAGTCCAGATAGGGCATGTCGTTTAGCTAAAGCAGCATTTGATGATGCCATTGCTGAACTGGATACATTATCAGAAGAAAGTTATAAAGACAGTACATTAATTATGCAATTATTACGTGATAATTTAACATTATGGACGAGTGATATGCAAGGAGATGGTCAGTTTTAAAATTTATAATTAATTTAATTTAATTTAAACAAAAAAACCTTAGAATTTGATTAATTTTGATTTGTTTTAAAGGTGAAGCCGAACCCAAAGAACAATTACAGGATGTTGAAGATCAGGATGTATCGTAAAGGTTTTTGTTTTCACCATTCCATACTCCAATCCACCAACACCACCACCCCGCCCCCCTCTCAGCTACATTACTGCAAAATTAATTTTTTTCTTCATTTAAAAATCATTTTTTCCTTCATTATATATATAAAAAAAAAAAACAACAATAATCGAACTAAATACAGTGCTGTGTAGTGTATATGAAAGGGCTGTAAATGTTTGATAACACATTAAAAAAAATTGATTATTATAGCCCTTTTCAGACTTTCTTCGATTTTTATTGATACAGAAAAAAAAACAAAAATTATTACTATACTATTACTATAATTATAATGATTATTATTATTATTGGTCGGGAGAAATTTGCTAATTGTAACAATACTCCCGGGTTTTTTTTTTTGGTTTATTTTCCGGAAAAATAGTGCAGAATCTCTGGTTATTTTGGAAAATTGCACAATATGGCAGCCTTTCTTCTAATTATTCCTGTTAATCCCCCAATTGTTTTGTTTTAATTTCGGATTAATAATAATAATAATAATAATGAACAAAACAACAGAACATCAAGTTATATCAGTCTTGTAGTATTTAGAAATTTGTACATTCTCCTTTCTATTTTAATCAAATCTTTCGCCCCCTATTTCCGGCTTTTTCCTGTTTTTTTTTTCTTTTTCGTTTACAAATTAATTTAAATTTTGTTTATTTTTGTTGAAAATTCTAATTTATAGACAGTATTTGTAGAAAAACACGCGCATTTTTCCGTACAAATTGCATTCCGTACTTAATCTCTTCTCATTGGAAATTAAAATTAAAATTGAACGAATATTATTAATTAAGAATTATCGTTGCGATTCAATTGAAGAAACGTCGAATTTTGGCAATAATTCAATACTTTTTATAGAAAAAAAGAATTGGCAACATTGTGAAATAATTAAAAAAAAAAACACAAAATAATGGACAATCGGTTTTTCCTACTAGACTCGACGTTTCTTCGATTTATTTCGATATTTCAGCTTGTTTGGCAATCATTAGAGAAAGTGTTGAATTTTGTTTGTGTTTAAAATCGTTTGTATTTTGTAATGAAAGCTGGTAAAGTTGCATTTTCGGGTATTTAGTCGTTTTTTTTTTTTTCTCTCTCTCGTTCATTTGGTTGTTGAGTATCACCACTGCCCTATTTCGTTCGTGACGTAAATTGACCAATTTCAAGAGAATCTTGGAAATTTGTAGCGATATTTTCGTAAAATTTGATAGACAAATGAAAACCGTCTAGAATTTGCCAGTTTTTCTCGTTCTCGTTTTTTTTTTTTTTTGAATTTATTTTCATTAATTAATTAACTAATTTGGCTGTTAGTGTTTTTTCCTTCATTTTTTTTTTTTATTAATTACAATTATTTTGAATTATAGTTTTATAATAAAGAAAAATAATGCATTTTTAACGTGCGTATGGATGTATAAAAAAAGGTAAATAAAATTAAAAAACAACCGCTGTGTAGATTTGATTTAAATAATTAAATAAATAAATCGATGTATTATTATTTGAACAAGTTTCATGATCAACAGTTGTCCCAGTTTTTGAAATTCGCGCCATTTTACAATTTGAATTTACCGCCAACGATAATTTGGTACGATTTGAAATCCCCGCCATCAATATTGAATATGTTTGAAAATCCAGATTTGAAATTCCCACAAATATTGAAGGTTGAAAATTACTGGTGGAGATTTGAAATTTGCGCCACGCTGATTCGGTACAATTTAAATTTCGCGCCTAAATCTAGTATGACTATTTGAATTCAAAAATTTGCGCCGCTTTGATTCAGACTGAATTACCCGCATAAATCTGGTACGATTTGAAAATTACTATACAGAGTCAAATTTGAAGTTCGCGCCACTGATTCGATCGGATTACGAATTTGTCGCCGTAAATCTAGTAGGATTTGCAAATTCAAAAATTGCGCCATTCCGATTGGATCGTAATTCGAATTTCCCTCCATGAATTTTGAATAAAATTGAAAATTTGCTGCGTCGTTGCCAAATTGGCGGAATTGTCAGCGAATCTGCCGATATTCAATCCAGTGCCATTAAAATTTGGTTAAATATAGGAAATACAATTGGAATTCGATCAAATGTTTGGATATAACGATTTTGATTTCGAATTAGAAGTAATTTCACAATTTTCCGACATTTTCCAATATTGAAAACGTTGAAAATTTTGATATTTGCGCAACTCAAATTTCGTTATCAATTTGAATTTGCCGCCACAAATATTGAAAATTGCAGTAGTAAGGCCAAAATTGAAAATCGCGCCATTTCAAATTTAGAATTGAACGAGGTATGGCAAATTTGAGGTTATTTTCATGATAAGTAATTTCATAATTTTCAGGAATTGTCCAATATTTTGACAATGAAACTCAAAGCGAAAAATCTGACTTACTAATTATACAATTTGAATTTCCCGCTATGAATTGATCCAATCAAGTTGAATTTGAAATGGCGCCACGCCGATTTCAACCGCAATTTGAATTTCCCGCTGTAGAAGTCGAATGTGATTTGAAAATCGCTGCAGGGACGCCACATCAGCCGAATTATCAGGTAACAATATTTGAGTAAATAAACAAAAAACTATGACATTTATTGAAAAATTCGAATTGCAATTGTCGAATGTTTTTACAATGAAACGCATACACTGAAAAATTCAACTTTTAGTAATAATACAATTTGAATTTCCCGCTCTGCTTTCAACAAAAGTTTGAATTTCCGCTATAAAACTAGAATATGATTGGAAAATCATTACGGTGATGCCACATTAGTAGAATTATCAGCAAATCTACCGGTC